>VWYK01004329.1:35493-59165 GCA_013399775.1 Semnornis frantzii
AGAGGAGAGGAGAGGAGAGGAGAGGAGAGGAGAGGAGAGGAGAGGAGAAAAGTAGTTTCAGAGATTTGCTTCATCTGACAAATGGTGAGGTGGCTCCTGAGAGGAGCATAGATCCCTTCTCCTCCCACTTTAATTGACAGAGAAGCTGGAATCACACCTCTTGCCATCCAACATGTGTCTTTGATGTCCTGGGTCACTCCTTGGGTGTCACTTGTGGTCCTGAGACCACACAGGCAACTCAGGTGCTCAGTTTCAGGTGCCCTGAGCTGTACCACAGCATGACTGTCTAACAAATAAAGTACAAACATCCACTGTTAAACCAATAAAGAAATATTTTTCCGTGCAACACATCTGGAGTGTTTGTTGCCCCAGGCACCCAGTGGCCAAGCTGTAGTTAAGTCCTGAGGCTGCAGGGACAATAGAGCTGAGGAAAGGGCATTCCTGTTCCACCCTTAGTTTTCCTTCACAGTGGAACTGAGGCAGTTTTTCACCTCATGTTTTATTCAGACCCTTCACAGGCTCTGGCTTTTACAGTCCTTTTTAAAGGAAAAAGTCAAGACTTGGATGCAGTCCTATCACCTGCTGATGCCTCTTTCCACTCCAGTCACTGCGAAGCTAGACAGAAGAGGTTTGGGTTTTTTTCACCCTCTCTGTCTCTCCCTCTCCCACTCCCCTCAATCTGTGTAATCTCTAGAGGCTGGGGCATTCAGAGCTGCTCAGATCCTGTGCTGGGGCTCATTAACATGTCAGACTCAGCACTGCAGACCCAGGGCGCTCCTTCCTATTGACGCCAGCGGACAATGAAGCCGCTGGGAGCTGGGGCAGTAGAAGGGGCTCACAACTTTCTTTACGGTCAGATTAGTGCCCCGAGGAGCTTTAAATTACACTGAACTCCTCTGGTGTCATTAAGCAGAGCTGTCAGGCCGCTCGGTCCAACCCAAACACACGAAGGTTGCAGTAAGTTTTCCCTCCTTGCGTGAGTCAGGCGAGAAACGTGCGGCTGACACTCAGCCCTGCTCTGCCCGCAGCCGCTGCCAAGGCTTCGCTGGCGCTGCTCAGCGGCAGCACACCACCAAAATGGATTTCGCTGCTGCGTTTCCAGCTCTTACAATGCGTCGCACAAAGCGTTTAATAAATGCAGAGGGAAGCGAGGGATAAATCGTTCCGAGAGAAGCCCGAGGTGATCTGTAAGCTGAGCACAGAGCTGTCACTCTGCTTCCCTGGGACAAAGCCCTCCCGCCCCTTGCTTTCAGGCTGCAGGACTGACTCAGCAGCTGCTGCAAATTCAGTCCTTCTTTATGTAGTCGCTTCCAAACCTTTATTTTCTTAATGGGAAGAGAAAACTGCTCCCACAGATAGTGCAGAACCTGGAAATAAGCACTGAGCAGACCTAGCATTTCTGTTTGGGAAACTGCCCTCTGTTGCCTTCCTCACCTTTGAAAGGATCTTTGTGCTTTCACGTTCAGCCTTTCCTAGAGATGAGACTTTTAGATCCCCAAATATGTCTAATAACATTTCCAGTTTCATTCTGGAAACTATTTTAATGAGGACTGTCTCCCTCTTGTAATAAAGTGATATAATGGAAGCTCGTTAAATGCAATCAGGAGGTTTCTCATGTAATAAATCCCTGTGATAGTTTATCCTGTGTGCAAGTGCAGGTGACTGGCAGCACTGCCACACAGCCCCAACACATTGCTGAGGAATTGTTATTTCCCTGGGCTTCCCCCAGTGACAAACAAGCAGTTTGTGCTTCTCCTTCAGCTCTCATTCTCTGCTGGAAGCTGAGGGGACTGGCAGCAGCCACGGCTCAGTCTCAGTGGGCATTGCCCCATGGTTGATCCCCACATGGTGCTGCTTCAGTGTGGGCACAGGCCCTGGCTCCTTGGGGACTTTACAAGTGTGTGCTAAAAGGCCAGCACCCCTGTGGCACAAGGCATTTAGTCAGCATGCTGAATACTCACGTGGGATGAGATTGAACAAGGCTAAGTGCAGGGCTCTACACTTTGGCCACAACCCCAAGCAGTGCTACAGGCTGGGCACAGAGTGGCTGAGAGCAGCCAGGCAGAGAGGGACCTGGGGGTAGAGAGTATCTGAACATGAGCCAGCAGTGTGCCCAGGTGGGCAGCAGAGCCAATGGCATCCTGGCCTGGATCAGGAGCAGTGTGGGCAGCAGGAGCAGGGAGGTTATTCTGCCTCTGTGCTCAGCACTGCTCAGGCCACACCTTGAGTGCTGTGTCCAGTTCTGGGCCCCTCCATTCAAGAGAGATGTTGAGATGCTGGGAGGTGCCCAGAGAAGGGCAGCAAGGCTGGGGAGGGGCCTGGAGCACAGCCCTGTGAGGAGAGGCTGAGGGAGCTGGGGGTGTGCAGCCTGCACAAGAGGAGGCTCAGGGCAGAGCTCATTGCTCTCTGCAGCTACCTGAAGGGAGGCTGTAGCCAGCTGGGGTTGGGCTCTTCTGCCAGNGAGTGAGCTTGGAGGTCTCTTCCAACCTGGTTGATTCTGTGATTCTATGATTCTGTGTATGTGTCACAACAGTGCCAGCTGAGCAGCAAAGCAGCAGCACTCACAGTTTGAAGGAAACTATCATATTTGCAAACTTCCCCCCCCCGGGTTGATTGTTGCTTTCTGCATAATAAAGGGGAATCTGGATTTTTGGAAGCAGAATGTGCTCTGAAGTCCCTTATTAAACCAGCTGGCTGAACTGCAACTGCTGAAAGCAATGGTGAGAACTTGCCAGCTTCTTTTGAAAAGCATCCTCTTGTTCTGGGCATGGTTTAGGCCATGCAAGTTTATTGCAGATGCTGAACTCTCCCCCAGAGGGTAGGGGCATGCACCTCAGCATACCTCATTACACGTTTCTGGGACACTGAAAGGCTGCCAGAACAAGTTAATCTTGCTCCACCTGGAATGAAGAGAAAAGGAGATTTCTTTCTCTTTGATTCCTTAGTGTCTTAGCCAGATGAACTTGGAAACTCAACCTGCCAAATTCACACAGTTTGAGAGGGTTCAGATTAAACCTGTGGGACCTTACTGTGCTTTCCAGAGCTTTCTCCTTGCATTCTTTCTCTAGCAATCCTTGCCAGCTCTGTTGGCCCCAGGGCCTGACACACAAAAAAATCCTGAGGAAAATGCCTCAGTCAGAGTCCTTTAGTTGCCACCTGGCATGAAGCTGGCTCAGCACACACACACTCACACACACACACACTCACACACACACACACACATACTCATTTCTCCCACTTGGGCCATCTTCACTGGTGGGTCAAGCAGCAGTGTCCTGCACAGGCAGCAAGAGGGCAAGCTGGCATCTAACCCAGCATTGAGTAGAAGTAGATATGGTCCCTCTGCAAGCTCAGTTGCTCTGCAAACTTTTGTACCCTAGACACAGAGCACTCACACAAAAGAAAGCCAACACAAACAAACAAAAGCCAACAAAACTATCAGCCCCCCCACCAAGTCCTGCTCTAGAGACACTAAGAGTTGTGTGAGGTGTAGCATCATCATTCCAGCCACCAGCCTAGGAATTGCAAAGAGCTGCTTCCTGGCCCTGCTCCAGATAGAGCATCAGTGGTCAGGAGGAGCTGCAGTGCAGCCTGGGGGCCCATGGAATTAATGCTCCTTTGAGTGTTACCTTCTGACACTCTCCCTTCCCTGCTATTGTAGAGAGGCAACTGAAAGAAACTGAAGTGCAGCTAGTGGAGAAAAGTGACCTGGAGTGACAGGAAAATGGGCAACAGTTTGAAATGGGAAGAGAACAGGTTTAAACTGGCCACAAGGGTGACATTTGATATGATGGAGGTGCTGAGACACTGGAACAGGTTGTCCAGAGGAGCTGTGGGCACCCCACCAGTGGAAGAATTCAGAGTCACGTTGGGTGGAGCCTTAAGCAACTTGATCTGGTGAAAGATGTCCCTGCCTGTGGCAGGAGGGTTGGGCTAGATGATCTTCAAAGGTTCCTTTCAACCCAAACCTTGCTATGATTCAAAGATACACCTGCAGCAGTGTGCCAGTGACAGGGGGAAGCTGAGGGTGCTGGACAGATTGCAGGATCAGGCCAGGCTTAGAGAGGAGGCCTTGCAAAGCATTTGTTGACCCAGCATGTTTTAGTCATTGAGTACTGGCCACTGGGACTCAAGACATTCTGAAAACATATTAGATGGCAAGGTCCTGGCTGCTGGAAGCTGTTGAAAAGGAGAAGGCACATGGGGAAATCTGGGAGCAGCAAGAAAACAGGAGCTTGGAAACAGAACTGCAATTTTAAATCTTTCTTCTCTAGAGTTTCAGTCTCCTAGCCTTGGCCTAAGCTGACCTGAAAGATCTGGTGTGGCTCCTGCTACACATGAAGCACAGGAACAGCAGTGCTGTTATGGTGCTTTTTATTGGAGTTCACGTGGAATTTTTACTAAAAATCTGTCTTTTGGGGGTTGCATCTTAGAAAGGCTTTTTTCCTCGCTGAGTGTGATGGAGCTGCGGGAGGAGCGATGAGATACTGAGTCCCTGGGCAGTGCCCATGGCTGCCCAGAGCTGAGTCAGTAGTGCCAAGGTGCCACCTGCTTCTTTAATAATGCCCAACACTGACATCTGCTCAGGAGGTTTGCAGTTTAAGTGATTTCTCAGCTATGAAAGTCTACCCTCTCTGCCTGCAGCCCTGCTTGGAAAACGTTTGCCGTTTCTGTAGCAGGCATTTTCTTGCTTAGGAAAAAATTACCCAGAGACAGGAAGGTCTGTGCTGCTCAGCCAGTTCTCAGGCACACCACGAGTGAGCCTCTCTGTCCTCTCTTCTCTCTACATTGCCACCTTTCTGCAAGAGAGAGAAGCACCACGGCCATCAATCTGCTTAGGGGCTTGTCCCCTCCTGCAGGAACTCTGCTTCACTGCTCACACACTGCCAAATGTTCTTTTATTTTCACTTGACAACTCACCAGCAGAAGAGCAGTAGAACTGTTGGAGTTTTGTTGGGGTTTTTTGTTGTGTATTTTTTTATCCATTATTTAGTCAGGAACAGTTAGAATGGCTCAGTGATGTAGCAAGTCCTGTAAGGGGGTTTCAGTTTTCACCCAAATACCAAAATCCCTGGCAGAAGTTCACTATTTCTCACCATTTCAGCAGGCCTTTCTGAACTGTGTCTTTAGATAGCTCATCTTTTTGTGCTAGCTTTGTGTGCACACTGTGGGGACTGGGCTGTATAATCACATGAAGACTTGGATAAAATCCAGTCCAGATCAGCTGCTCTTACAGACACAAACAGAATTGGTCTGCTGGGTTGCTTTTTTCCCCTTCTCTTTACTCGAAACAGGGAACATGGCTGGAGCTGCTTGGCCTACCAGGGAGTCAGAGGTTAACCCCAGCATGCCAAAGCTGTGGTTGAGTTCATCTTGCACCACCAGGCACATTGGCCAAGACAAGAATGCTTGTTGCAGTCATACACACGCAGACAGCCACGGGGAGAGCAGGATGGCCATGCATGGCTCATACCAAAGCAACCCCACAGCTGCCCCCTTCACCCAAACAGGGCTCTTTGTTGCCAGGCTGCTCACAAAGCCAGGCTGGGCAGTTGCCCAGTTGCCAAGGAGTTGCTTGCTTGGCAACTCCAGCTGTATTCACAACTTGACAAATCAGTCAAGGGCTCAAGGAGATCACAGTAGGAGCAAGCCCAGTGCAGGCCTTGGGGAGCTCACATCCCTGCTCTCCCCACCAGGGCTGTCCCAGCCCCTAGTCCTGCTTCAGCCCCCAGTATGTTAGCAGCAAGGAGGAGAACCTGATGACACAGCACAGTCCAAACATATTTCTTCCTTATAAAACCACAGAACAAGACATTTGGCCTCTGTTACCAGAGACCTGGAGTATAATTAACCCACCCCATCTTGCATTTTTAATTACAGCTGCACTCAAGTATCCAAGTCTTTCACAGCCCCAATACTTTAGGCTGCGGGGGAAAGATTCCAGCCCTCCTTTCACAGGCAGAGAGGCTGCAGCAGAGAGACTCTGAGTAAGTAGGGCAAATTTCAGAGAAAACCCAGAGCACAGCTGAGAGCAGGACCCAGATGTGCCCAGGCTCATGCTCTGCTTTAAATGCAGCACCAGAATCCCTCTCATTCATGATGCCAGTATAATGGCATTTCCTCTCCTGGAATGGTGCGGGCGGCTTCGCCCTGCGCCGCTCCCCTGCTCCCCTTCTCTCTCTCCTGGAAAAGTGAGAGGGAGAGGGGGAGAAAAAGGCCAAAGAAGCATGACCAAAATGATTTTTGTTGTGCAGAGGACCTCCATACAAGGCAAGGAAGAAGTGCGGGAGCCTGCAGAAGACCCCAAGGTGCTCCGTGCCTGTGGAGCAATGAGCAGACTGGCAAGCTGGCAGCATGGGGCTGGGCCTCAGCCAGCCACAGGGTACCATGGCTTGGTGTCAGGGAATTCAAGCTCAGCCTGGGGCTGCTTCTATTTTTCTGTGTCCTGGAATAAGACATTTAAAACTTTGGGACTTATCTACCAGAGTGGAGGGAACTTTGGCAGGGTACTCTAAAGCACAAGTTTACCATGTGCCAGCTCCCTTCAGCTAAGTCCCCAGGTCAGCCCAAATACAAGGCAGATTGCTCTATCTGTGAATGGCTGCTCCCAGAGGTGCTCTTAGACCTCTTGTATACAGGCACTTTGTGCCCAGTATCATGGACATATGTGTCATGATGAAGGTGCTGTGAAGTCCCACCTTGGTCTTGTGTCCAGTGCCCATGGCAGAGGTAAGTCCTTAGTTAAGAAGAGCAAAGCTCAGCTTCCTCCAAACTGACAACCCTCAGAGGCACTGTGGTGGCAGAAATGCAAAGTATTCTTTTTTCATGCTTTGTTCCAACAGGACCTGTCCCAAGTACTCCTCACCCCTAAAAAAAACCATTTACCCAGGAAAAAAAGGAAAAAAAAATATTCAAAACTGGAAAAACAGACAAGAAAAGAAGTTAATGGGGCCAGAATGATTCTGCAGTGTGTAAGGCAAACACCCTCTGGGGGGATTTGAAAAACTCCCCTGTAACAGAGCTGTTGACAGTGTGTGGCTGCTTCATGGAGATCTCCCAGCTTATGCTTGTGACCTATAGAAAAGAGCATTTTATTGAGCACACATCTTGGGGTTTAGAAAGCCACACAACTCAATATTCCAGTTGGGAAAATGCAGTCTTCCTGAGTTCTTGGCTCCAGGCCTGTGTGAGAGCCACCAAAATGCATGTAGATTGCTTGCTGTGCTGCAAGACAGCTGAGCAAGGCTCACAGCCCAGGCTTGGAGGATGAGGATGTCCATCTAGGCATACAGAGTGGCCTTAGCAATTGGTTTTCCAGAAAGCCAGGGCCCCCATCTGAGAATGCAGCCTGCCCCACGTTTGCAGGTCTCGTGCCCACTTTAAAATCCGAGATGGTTCTGTTCCATTGCTTTGTGCACGTTAATGTGGATGGAATTTCCATGCAACCTGAGACAGAACTTTCCTTTGGTAACCACATCCATGATCTGCCTGAGCCCTGTAGCTGAGGGATCCCTTGGCAGCCTCCAGCACCCATTTCCAGTCTCTACACCTCTCCCTCTTATGCTCATGAGTAACCTTCTGTAAACGTTTGCCAACTGTCTCTAAAAATCTCTTCTGCTGCCATGTCTGTGAAAAGCTTCCTACAGACCAGTGCTTGCTGTTTATGATGCTAATTCTGCCCTCCTGTTCCCTCAGCCTTGGCCCTGCCTGTAGAGTAAACTGCCTGGGCAGGGCCAATGCTTGTCCTTTCTCTGGCACAAGGGAATGATGGTCTAGGATGAGTGTGAAACAGTAATAAAAGTGGTAAACAAATAATCAGACTAATGCAGGGGAAAGTACTTACTGGAACACTGGTAGGAGAGATAAAGCAGTTCCTCTGAAGAGCAAGTCATTCCAAATGCCATCTGCCTTCACCCAAACCAAGCCATCAGGACACAGGTTGCTTTCACTGGCCATGTTTGTCCTCGTCAGGATCTGCTTCACCACTAGCTCTTCAACTTCTGATACTCTTCACTTTCAGAGCCCACAAACATAAATCAATTAGGAAGGAAATTTAATTTACAACATCAAAAAGAAGTCACATTTGGAAACAGTCTAATTCCCCCATGCTCAAAAGCACATCACGTTGTAATTTATAAACCATCACATTTTTAATGATGTCAGACATTTGTCATAAAATCACCATCAAATTGGTATCTAATGGCTTCTAATA
Source organism: Semnornis frantzii (assembly GCA_013399775.1). NCBI lineage: Eukaryota > Metazoa > Chordata > Aves > Piciformes > Ramphastidae > Semnornis > Semnornis frantzii. The sequence goes on from VWYK01004329.1 coordinate 43,706, forward strand.
AATGTCAAAATGAACTTGCAGATGCCTATTTGAGGTGTAATAGGAGCCATTAAACAGCAATTAAAAGGAAGTTTCACAAATAATGTTTTATATTAGATATGTGGCAGAGTCACGCAGGGAAGGGACAGTGACGCTTTGAGGTGCCTCTGGAAACACTCCCTTGTGCCATGGATTTCTGCAGTGATGGACAGCATCAGCTCCCTGCAGAGCAGCCCCTGCTTCCCAGGCATCACAGAATTCATCCAGAGCCCTCCCTGCAGCATGAGGCCCTGGCTGCTGCTCCTGTGGGTGCTGCAAGTCACTGCCTTAAGGCCCAGCATGGCCAGGATGAGAGGTGATAGCACTAACTCTCTCTCTCAGTCCTTTCTGCTCTGGAAGCAGAAAGCCTTCCCCAGAGTGTTGGGAAGATGAGTGGAGAAGACAAGGTGAACAGAGTTTGTCTCTCTGCAGATGGGAGGTTAGAAAGAGGCTTACAAAGCTGGGTAGAAAGGCAGCCTAAGGACACCAGGTACTGCAGTTTGCATATACACTAAACCCTGAGTTGTACACAGTGTACTACTGACCTAAAGGGCTCCCACCAGTGGCATTTTCTTCCCTACCACCTTTTTTCTTCACCCATTAACACAACTCACCTTGTCTGCCTGGTGCAGTCTGGTTGTGAGCATATCTCCCTCTTTCAGGAGGGCACTGGAGGTCACCTTTGCCTTCTGGCTCGAAGCCCTCCAGAAGCAGCTGAGAGGCAGCAGTGGTCCATAAGCCCAGGTGTCCATGCTCCTTCTGTTCTGGGGCTGTGCTTTAAAAGGTGCAGTGGTAGGTACCTGTGCACATGTATATATGATTTATAGAGAACATACAGCATGGTAAAGATGCACCCAGCTTCTCTTGCAGCACAAAGATGCTTTCAGCTGCTTGAGGATCCTAGAACCATTTAGCTTCAAAACCACCAGCTTTTCATCCACCAGGACCCACAAGGCCTTCTCCACAGGCCTGCTCTCAATCCCTTCATCTCTAAGCCTCTGTTGATACCAGAGGTTACCCCAATCCACATGCAGGACCTTGCACTTGGCCTTCTTGAACCTCGTGAGCTTCACACAAGCCCACATCTCAAACTTTTCCAGGTGCCCCTGGACAACATCCTGCCCTCAGACGTGTCAGCCACACCACCCAGCTTGGTGCAGCCTGCAGCCTTCCTCAGGGTGCATTCCATGTCACTGCCTGTGCCACTGATGGAGATACTGAACAGCACTGATCCCAGTGCTGACCCCTGAGGGACACCACTTATCACTCCTCTCCATCTGGACACTGAGCCATTGACCGCTCCCTTCTGGATGCAACCATCCAGCTGCTTCCTTCTCCACTAATCAATATATGCATCAAACCCATAGGTCTCCAATTTAGAGAGGAACCAAGACAAAGGCCTTACAGAAGCCCAGACAGATGACATCCACAGCTGTTTGCTTTTCACTGCTGTAGTCACTGTCACAGGAGGCCACTAGGCCGGGCTGGCAGGACTCGCCTCCCTGTCCTCCATGTGCCTCAGCATAGCTTCTAGGAGGTTTGGTTTCCCAGGCACAGAGGGGAGGCTGCCAGGTCAGTAGCTCCTGAGGTCCTTCTTTCCATCCTTTTGAGAAACAACTGCCTGGCAGACATGTAACCAAGAATGTCACAGTACTCATGTGCCTGCATCAGTCCAGCCACAGCTCAGAGTCGAAAAGAACTTAATACCAGCTCGCTCCATCCCAACCTTAAGTTCCTCAGAAGAGCAGGTTGCTTTCTCCTCTTTTGCCCCCATTAGCCCTCACAAACAAGAGGGAGGAAGAGATGGGAGTAGATGTGTGCTGGTTTGAGCTAATTGGAATATTTTAATAGAGAAAATTATACTCTAGGCTGTGAAGGTAAAACAATGGTGATGTCTGCTTCACTCATAGGCTTGCTGAGATGTTTATAAAAGAGATAAGAGTGTCTCGAGTGGGCAGTCTGGGTCATGGGGCTAACAGCTCTTTGGGCTCTCTAGCAGCTCTGGCTTCTCCTCTCTGCTGAATAACTTCACTAACCACTTTTCTTCTAATCCTCCCCAGCCGATCCTCCTTGTGTGTAAGGCAAACCTTGGGGTAAGGTGTGGGGGTGGGGAGAAGGTGGNGTAGATGTGCTGAGGATCAGGCCAGTGCAGTGAGAATTAGGTAAGCAGGAGGCTGTGGAGTGCAGCACACTGTGGCGTGGCTGGGAGAGCGAGGAGCAAACCAGCGCCTCACACGAGGAGGGATGGGCAGCCAGTAACAGATCCATTGTGTCAGTACACAAATATGTTGTTGTGCTCCACCTTCCAGCCTGTTTGTTTCTTCCAGTGCTATGGCTACTTTCCTCTCCCATTTACACAGCTGAGAAATTGGTCCTGACACAGAAAAGCAAGCAAAAAAAACCCAGCACAAAGCCATTCCCTTCTCCCTCCCCACTGCTCACGCTGCAGAGGACCTGTTTATACAACTGGGTGTGTATTTGCATATTAAATGGGATCCAGAAAATATGTAACATATGTTGCAAACAGAACTGATGTCTAAACACACATGTAAACCTGGGCGAGCGGGTCCTGCCAAAATATTTTAACCATCTGTTTTTACTTTAGCTGTTTTTGAACAAATTATGTTTATTATGTTAATTTATTTTAGTGTCAACAGCACCAAATGACAGAGTTGCTGCTAAACAACATCATTATATATCACATCCTGGCATAACACCAGCAGGGTTTTTAATGCGACAGGAATAAATGCATATTAAAATGTCAATTTGTGCAAAGTCTGGTTCAGGATGGTAAATACATCTGCACAAATTCGTGTTCCAACAGACAGCTTGCAGGGAGACTGCTCAAAGATAAGGCCCTTTGACGGGGCTTGGAGAAAGAGGCAGGAGCGCAGAGGTCCTGGCTGGATTCTTGGCTCTAGCTTGGAGGTTGATCCCAAGAGGAGGGGAAGGGGAGAGAGTGAATTGGGGACAATTCGTGTTCTGGAGAAGTTGTGATGGGTTTATCTTAGCTTGCAGCATCTAAGAAATGTCCTTCAGACAAAGAAAAACTGAAATTCAGATCAAAATAATATTGGTCTTCATCCTACGACTTGTTTCCTAGCATAAGCTGTTTGTCTCTGCCCTGCCAAGCTCTGCCCCTGGGCTGGTGCAGGGCAGGTACACACAGTGCCACAGGCAGCTGCTGCTGCAAGCCCACGTCCAGCACATCTGGAGGCTCCAACATCTCTCAAAAATCCCCCATCAGTTAAATCACAGACTTCTGGACCAGCTCCTCTCTCTTGCTCAAATAATGTTCTGCTTGTTGCTCAAAAGCAAATCTTTGTTTCAGGAGGATTTTTTTTTATCTAGCCCCCTCTAGGAAGCAAAAATCTCTTCTCTGGAAGGAGTGAGTCAGTCAGTGGCTTTCTCATGCTGCAGGCTGTTCCTCTTCACTGTCCACAAGTGCATAACCATTTCTCTTCTGATTTCCAAAGTCAGTATCTGTTCTTCTAAATCAATCTGCCCCCCAAGCCCTGTTCCCACATAGACAGTTGCTCACACTTTCCCTAACAAAAGCAGCCTTTTTCTCCAACTAATTGGTGCCAAATCCATCTTCTCCCATGCAGGCTGTGTGATCTTCTCCTCTTGACCACATTTGCCTCCCAGTACCATTCACAGCTTGGTGTAGGCTGCTTTTTGTTGCCTTATTCCCCTCTCAGGGCCATGCTTGTGGGGGTGATCTTCCCTCACACTGTGAGACTACCTTGCTTCTTCCCACTCTGGGCAGCCACAGTCTTTTATATCACTCCACAGGCAGGTCAGGGAAGTGGCCAAGGAAACCTAACCTACAGTTCATGCCTTGCAATGGTGGAAAACTAGATGGTGACCCTGTACAGCCAGAAGCAGAGATTTCTGTGTGAAGAGAATTAGAAAAACTGAAGAATCCTCTGGGTTTTGAGCAAAACAGCCAAGACAGACTTCCTGCTCCCAAATATTCCTCCTTCCCCTGTTGTGCCTGCATCTGAAGCACCGAATCCTGCACACTGCCTTCACCTTCCATCTAGGGCAGACCTCTGGGGCTGTCTCAATAAGGGCCAGGTAATACAAGTGCAGCAGCTGGGAGATGGTGGGACAGGCATGGCATTTAGAATCATAGAATGGTAAGGTTGGAAGAGACCTCAAGGATCAGCCAGTTCCAACCCCCTGCCATAGGCAGGGACACCTCCCACTAGCACAGCTCACTCAAGGCCTCCTCCAACCTGACCTTGAACACCTCCAGGGAGGGAGCAGCCACAACCTCCCTGGGCAACCTGTGCCAGTGCCTCACCACCCTCACTCCAAACAACTTCCTCCTAACATCCACTTTCAATCTCCCCTCTGCCAGTTCAATCCCATTGCCCCTTGTCCTGTCATTCCAAGACCTTGTCAACAGTCCTTCCACAGCCTTCCTGTAGCCCTCTTCAGATACTGGAAGGCTACTCTAAGGTCTCCTGGAAGCCTTCTCTTCTCCAGGCTTTCATACAGATCTCAAAGGGGAAGGGAGAACAAAGTGAATCTGAAGTCTTTGGAACCACTGAAGAACCAGAATGGAACAAGATGAAAGTGGAACAAGGTAAGAGCACAGATACAACGAGTGCCCTCTGGCCATCATGAGCCACCCTGCTTCCAGCAGTGCTCTCTGGGAGGAACTCATGGCATACCATCCAGTGACAAGGTGACATATCACAGGACATGGTACAACACAAAATACAGTCAGACCACAGTGCTGCAAAGCCCTGTGTGGGCGCTAACGATGCACACAAAGGGTCCTGTGGTGGCCTGAGGCATGACTCCAGCACAGATGGTCGAGCACATGCACCAAACCTTGCAGAACCAGAGGCATGATCAGGGAGGGACATTCCTGCCCTGAGAAATCCTACTGCAGTGTAACACTGCCTCTGATATTGAATCAATTAGCTGAGAAGCAGCCGGTAAGGAAATACGATATTGCTTTCTGAGGATTAGGGAGCAGGCATCTTGAGAGGAGGTTTTGTTCAAGACAAGGAACAGGCTCCTCTTGATTCACCTCAGCCTTTTAAAAAGCCTGGCAAAGAAATACAGTGCACATAAATAATTTGATCTTGCTAACAAATATTATAAGCCATAACTTGTGTCCAAATGCCCTTCCCTGTCGGGACAAGGACTGTTCCCCCAGGATGGTAAAGGAATTGTTGTTTACAGTGCCCACTGCAGCACCAGGCTGCATCAAGTGCAACCACATGAGAGAGGCAATGCCATGCAGTGCAAAGCTTGGGGGAATTCCCCCTCCCCTCTCTCAGGTCTGGTTTTATGAAGAGAAAGGTTACATGGTTTATATTTCAGGAGTTGAAGTCCTGAGAAAATCACCCTCAGTCCAAGTACTTGTCCAGCATGCAGCAGATATGCCATAAAATGTATGGGCTGATTTCACGCATGTGGCTGCTCATTTTACAAGAGGATGAGGAAGGTGGTCATGGTTATGTTGGCTTTTAGTCCACGAATGCCTCAGCTGTTCTGGATCCATTTAAAATCATAATGTACCTCTGTGTGCACAAAAGCAGGCAGCCAGCCCTGCTCTGCTCTCGCCGTCCTGCAGACCCAGCCCTTAGCCTTTGACAGTGTTTCCAGCGTGGCTCACTAGGCAGTACTGACTTACATGGTCCACCTCTTTCTTCTCCAGCCTACCATCTCCCCCAGCCCTGGCACCAAAGAGACCCATAGAGTGAGCAGGGCTGCCTTTGGGAAGAGATGAATTTTTATTGCACTTTGCTGGCTTCCACCCCACTGCCTGCTGCTTTTCTCGCTCTTTGATATCTCCCAACCTGCATCTCACAGCCTGCCTCCCAAGGGTTGCCGGCCTGCCAGGCCCTGCACTTCCACCAGAGCCCACCGGGCTGCTCTGCTGGCACTTTTGGAGCAGTCATTTCTTGAGAAGTGTCACCAGTGGAAATACAGTTCAAAAGTGCTTTCACCCCACCGGGGCTGAAACTTCATCACTTTCACCGCCAAGCCGAAAAAGAAACGTGCCTGGCACCATCCGGAGAAGCAGCTTTTCACTGCAGGGATGGAGAATCCTTTGTGATGCAGCCTCGTGTGGTGTGATCCCTGACATCCCCCATCCCCTGCCCAAGAGCCATGCACAGGGTGATTAAAACGGCAGGCTGTGACTCCAGAAACATAATCACCTTTTCCCATTTTAATCTGATTTGGTCATCTCAGGCTTTTCATGCACACTCTATTTGATACTTCCTGCTTCAGAGCTTTTTCTTGCTGCAGCTGCCCAGCATCCCTTCCCCTCTCCCTCCTCCACAGCTTTTCCTGCACTTGGTTTATCTCTTCACTTTAAAAAGGAAAGGCATTTATTGCTTCATTCACATTAAGTGATTACCATGTAACAGAAATAAACTGCTTGTTCCTATATAATCATGGAGCACTTTGCAGAATGCAGGCTTCAAACAGCAGAGGTAGAAGTCTGCAATGTTTTCCTCTGAAGCAATCTTCACTTCTTAAAAAAAAAACCAACCAAAAACCCAAACCCTCAGCAAAACAAACCCTAAAACCCCTAAGTCAGTATCTTCCTGCAACTGCAGCTGATTTCCTGTGTAAACTAAAACCATGTGATATTCCATAAATGCTTCCAGCTCTAAATTACAGGAAATGAAAACCATCATGGAAAAGGAAAGCTTTGGACTAAATTCCCTGATCAGATATCATTATAACTCCATTTCAGTCTGATTACAATTTGGATGCTTTCTAAGGTACCTGTTAGCAATTAAAGGAGCTGATAACAGCTGACAGAGCTCAATGTCACCCAGGGCCCCGCCACGGGACAGAGACATCTTCCACACTCAAGGCAGTGCCTCGGAGGTGCCAGAGCTGAAATCATGAGCTGAGGCTGATCAGGGGAAGCACTTTTATGTAGCCCTTGTGAAGGTCAGGCTCTCAGCTTTCAGCTGTATTAAATTGCTTGTGCCATACACAGTCACGGTTTGCAATTAGCTGGCCACACACCCACAGCTGCACACACGGATGCTGCTTTGCCACCAAGGCTTGATGGCTCTGCAGCTCCTGGCTGCTTGCTATCATTTCTTCAGTAAGATAGAAAGAGAGTTGTGCAAGGGAATGTGAGCCAGGGCTGGTACAGAGCTTATCCACTAGAAGAATGTGGGAACAGGAATTGATCTTCCCCCATCCCACCTGAATTTGGAATATATGCTTGATCCTTTGGGACTGGTGCTGTCTGCTGCTGCTTAGAGCCCTAAGAGCTGCTTTGATCCCATGGAAAGCTGGGAGGGAGATTGAAAGCCATGTCTGCAGGCTCCTGTGGTATGCACCCTGCAGTCCCAGTGCCCAGGAGATCTCCAAGTTTTCCCCAGAGAGAGCCCTCACAGCTGTGATGAGCACAGCACATAGGTAAGAGCCCTCCACCTCGCAGGTGGATTCTCTCTGCCTCTGACTTGCTGGCAAGTCAAGTGGCCAAGCTGAGATTTATAGACACTTGTCCCAGTGTTCTCATACCATAAATGACTGCAGAAAGGGAGTTTTCATCCTGTGACCAATGCATTCTCTTCATTTCTGCAGAGTACCCGTGTCCTTCAAGACACTAAATCAGCCTGGCACTGCTAAGAAACAGGGACTTCAATTAAACAAATTAATTGCAATGCTCTTGTACAATTTGTTAATTGATGCACTGGGAGTTTTTTTTTCATTTGCTCAGCCAAGGCCATGGTAATTTTCCTTTTGAACTGACAAAGTGAACTGTTAGCAAATTGAAAAGGATTTGAGGCAAACGACTCATTTTCAGGACAGTTCTTGGGGAGGCTATCGTTTGTTTCTCATTTCAGATGTCACAGGAGCAAAGCATCACCCTTCCTTTGGCAAGGAGCTGTGCTGGGTGTCACAGCAATGCCTGCACACCACACGGTTTAACCGTTGCTGCCCCTTCACACACAAAGCATTTGGGGCAGTTTTTAGTGCCTCTGGCTGTTAAAGCCTAGGCTGTCCTGTTCCTGGCATTATGAAAGCATTTCTATACACAAAAGTAGCTCAGCCATCAATACATCATCCCCATTTAGGCCTGCATTGATCTCTGACTTATTACCAGAGTGAGGCAGATGCTCCAGCGGGGCAGAGGGTCACACAATCTGCACAAATTGAGGACTTCAGCCAATACTTTTTATAAGCTGCTCTTGCTGAACATCCCAAATGAGAGGCTTCAGTGCCAGCAAAATCATTACAGTGAACAGCTTTGCCTCGTTCCCTGCCCAGCAGACATTTCTGTTAGGGTAGGTCATTACTTATTCCTGAGGTTGTTAGGTTATCGCATTGAATCTTAATCCATCTAATTCATCCCAGCACACTCCCATTTGTTTCTAGTGCTTGCCTTTTAAAATACCATTAAATCATGTCCAAGGCTCTCTCTGCACCTGCCAAGAAAGCTGCGTGCATTCTCCCCTTCTCTTTGCCAGGTGAATTCTATTCAGTGTGTTCCTGGAGAAGACAGCTCAGTGCTGTACCTCCTTCTCCTGTTTCTCCTTCCCAGGCACACTGCCTCACATGCACTGTGGGATTTTAACCTCAACCTACCCAGCTCAGCCTGGGCTCAGTCTTGTCCTGGACAGATGCTGGTGGGTTTCTGTTGCCTCAAGCTAGCCCGAGTGTCCCACTTTCTCTTGCTGAGATAAGAAGTTATCAGGGAGAAGAAAGAGGAAACTGTATGACAGTGTCATGCAAGAAGAAAGCAATCCCACTAAAACCTGCCCTTCTTGTGCATAAGCCCCTTTGGTTACAAATTCCTAGCAGGATTCTAAAAATAGAGAAACTCCACTGAGATCAGTGCACAGCTTTAAACCAAACATATGAATTAGTAAAGCAAAGGCATTCTCGGTCCTGGATAGCTCGTGGTGAATTAGACTGAGGCTTTTACAGAACAAAGGAGCCTAAAAAAAGACAAAACCCCTAATCTCACTTTGAAGGGAAAAGAAGCCTCTGATCATTCCACCTGCCACTTCTCTCTGTGCCAAGAAAAACTCGAGTATACACCAAAAATACTGAAGGAGAGTCGAGTGCTGCCTTAAATTTATGACCCACTAGAGACTAGGGTTGAATGTGCTGACTGAACTTATTCTAATAACTTAGATGGGAAAAATCCATACTGCAAATCACCTTACTTAGGTTGGTTTCACAAGAACTATTTACCCAAGAAAGAAAAAAAAAAAACCCTTCAGTGCTGATTGCTTTCCTTCTCACCCAAGCAGCAAGAAATACAGACAGGCAGAGCCTGGTAGTTTTTCTTTTGTTTTTCTTTTCTTTTCTTTTTTTTTTTTTTCACCTGTAAAATACAACAGGAGAGGAAGCAGAGTGGGTTTGTTAGAGCAGGTAAAGGATTTTCCACAGCAAACAAGCAGGATTTGCAGGGAGCTTGCATTTGGGTGTGTGGCATTGATTAAATGTTTACAATTGGTGCAGGATTTGAAGGCACACAGGGAACCAGGACGTCCTGGGGTTGTGCTAGTGCTGCCTTAGTCATCATGGGGAACATTAGGACCTTGTATTTCTGAGTCCATGTCACTGGGCAAGTCTTGTGTGCTCTTGAGACATACTGTGCCTGGTCCTCATGGCAGAGGTTTGTTTGCAGTCTGGCACCTTATGGAAACACACACACTGTGAGTCTTGGTTTGGGGGAGTGGGCACGGAGCACAAGCTGGAGATGGGTGAAGCATACAAATGCAGGGGGTAGATGAGTTCCTGCAGCTGCAATTGCTGCCAGTGATTATAGGGCAAAAGTCAACCCCACCCTAAATTGCACCAGCAGAGAGCAGATCTCTGATCATGCATGGTCAGGCCTTGGCCCCACACATTGTCCAGAGCCACAGCCTGGTCTGACCTGTGTGTGGGGATGAGAGGTTCCAGAGCACCCTTGGGAGGATCTGGGAGTGTGGGGGAGGGTGAAGGGACTAAATCACAGAATCAGTCAGGTTGGAGAAGACCTTGACAATCATCAAGTCCAACCTACCCCCCAACATTCTCTAACCAACTAAATGGTGGCAGTAAGCACTGCCACATCCAGCCTCTTTAAATGCTTCCAGGGACAGCGACTCCACCACCTGCCTGGGCAGCCCATTCCAAGGGCCAAGAAAAGCTAGAGCAGGCTAGAGAGGAAGCTCGGCTCTGAAGATGGGCAAAGCTGCTTTAATTAAAAGTGCAGGACTTCCAAAGCTGGCTGGAGAGCCAGGCTGCCTAATGGCCTTGCTGCAGCTGTGCTCCCCAGCAGCACCGTCCGTGCCTGTGCCCACCTAGCGCCGCCTGCTCAGCTTGCCAGGGAAGTTTCCCATTAGCACCAATCGAGGCAAGTCGTTGTGAGCTTTCACTGGGGCAGGGGCTCCTCCTCTGGGAAGCTGTGTGAGACCACCTGCCTGCATCGTGTAAGCCACCAAGAAACCATTACATGTACAGAAACCCTTCTCAATCACTCCCAACCCGTGCTAGATTTGAACCATCCACCAAAAGGGGAAAGGTTAATGCCAGCTAATTTTTTTTAATCATTGCTGTAACATTAGGAAGAAGCTCTGTTAACCTTTTGGAGACTGTTGACTTACTGCCTGGTGTTCATTTGGCTGATCCTACAGGCTACAATCGTGATAGGGTAGTTTCCCAGGGGAGCAAATAAAATCCAAGAGGTACATTTTTCTTCCTACTGCTTGCCTGCTGTAAGACTGAGCCCTTCATTAAAAATGTGATAAGCCATGCAATATATTTCCCTGTATATTACAGCCTTTAATCTTTAATGTTAACGACAGAAATGTTACCATTAGCAGGACCATATTTTGCTCCACACTTCAGACATTCTTTTGTAGCCATGTGTTCCTGTCCTCTTTCAGGCAGATGGTAGCTATTTCAGCTTGAACTCCTTTTTATGTTTACAGAGAAGTTGAAAGAACAAACTAGCCTATAATAGAACTAAACCAGAAGAACTAATGGCAGCAAAATGGCAAACCCTTTTTTTTCCTAGCTGTGACCACCATCTGACTTTGCCATTCCTAGGTGTGTGCCTTGCAGCTGAAGTCAGTTTTGTGCCCAGTGCTGACAGAGAGGAATCAGGCCACCTCCATCCCCAAGTCACAGCAGCTTGGCTTGGGCACAGGTCTAGGAGGACAAATTATTGGCTGGCCAGTTGGAAAAGCTGTGTGTTTGCAAAGCATCTAAAAGCTGTGTTGGAGAGTAGGGCTTGCTTCAACAACTAATAGTGAGGGTGGTAAAGAAGGAATTCCTGAAGTCCTATCCCAGCTACAGGTTTCCCTGTGTTCTCTACACAAGTCTTTGCAGCTTTGCCTGTAGCCATTGACCTTTGTGCCTCTCTTCAAACCATGGTTAGCAGGTCAAGAGAGGTGATTCTGCCACTTTGATGAGACCTCACCTGGAATACTGTGTCCAGATCTGGGGTCCCCAACACAAGAGAGACATGGGCCTGCTGGAGCAGGTCCAGAGGAGGACCATAAAGATGATCACAGGGCTGGAGAAGGTCTCCTAAGGAGACAAGCTGAAAGAATTTGGGCTGTTCAGCCTGGAAAAGAGAGAGCTCCAGGAAGATTGTATAGCTACATTTCAGTGTCTGAAGGGGACCTACAGGAAGGAGACCTGTGGAGGGATGTTTAGAAGGGCCTGTGGTGATAGGATGAGAGGCAATGGTTTGAAACTGAAGCAGGGGAGATTTAAGTTGGACATCAGGAAGAATTTTACAGTGAGAGTGGTGAAACACTGGAACAAGCTACCTAGGGATGTGATTGAGGCCCCATTCCTGGAGAAATTCAAGTCAGACTGGATGAGGCTGTAGGCAGCCTGATCTAGTTGGAGCTGTCCCAGCTGACTGCAGGGGGGGTTGGACAAGATGACTTTTGAGGACCCTTTCCAACCCAATGCAATCTGTGACTATAAATGCAGATGACAGCACTGACACCTGCACATCACACAAGTTCTGCATTAACTGTGGTTCATCTGCTTGAAAAGTTAGTGCCACAGTTCAGATACACCCAAAAATGCTATGGGATTAACCACAACTCTTCTCGAGGTAAGAAAGCAGTCATGGAGAAATTTGGGGGTGAGAGAGCAGGGGCACAAGGAACACCTCTCTTTTGGTGTGCAGGGTGCCAAGCACAGGGGGTGCCTTCATGTGCCTGCCCCAATGAATCAGTGTTGTTTCAATCTCCTCTTTTCATTAAGAGCTCTGTATTACAGAGCTGACATCACAAACCATAGCAGCCTCTGAGGCTGTGCTGTGCTCAAGGGGGGCAACATTTTCCTGTTACCTGCACTTGCAGCTACCTGCAGGAGCTGTAATCCCAGCTGCCCTGTTTGGAGGCTGTTCTATATTACACCAAATATTGGCATCGATGGCTGGGTTGAAGTGGGATATTCCTTGCAACTGTAATGCAGTGGCATTAAAATGTAGGTGGAGCTTCATATCTAGCAGAGCAAACACTACATCAGCAATGGGCTTAACTAACACAAGGCAAAGAACTTTTGCCCTCCAAGGAGCTGCAGGGCTCCTGCTTGGGCAGGGAGGGAGGCACAAGGGTCCTTGGCACAGGGTTTGTGACAATTCATTTTGTTTCTCTAGGGGAGGTTTTTATCTGTGCATTTCCCTGTAAATCAGTATGAACCTTATCATGCTCAGTAAATAATAACAACAAATATTGATCATGGGCAGTTGTGGTTTTATCACCCCATGCCTGCCAAAAGCCAAAGCTTTGCCTCATCCTTTACTATAATATTATAAAAGAATTACTCATTTTTCTAATCTCTTACCAGACAGCTAAACATAAATAATCCCTCATTTTTGTTTCTTATTCTCTCAACAGCTTTACCTCTGCTACTAATGTCTTCTTACATCTCTGGAGGGAATAAAGCAGTGGGGGGGTGGGGTGGGAAGGAGATAATGATTTAATCAAAGACAACTCAAATGGCAGTTTTGCTGTGCAGACATAAGTAGAGTTACTGGTTCTCTCAGGATTCCCTTTTGAGAAGCATAAATAACCCTCACACTGAAGAACTCAGAGTTACTACATGCTTCTAAGAAGTGGGTTTCTGTTTGAGGGAAGAGTTGAAGCCTGATATGGTATTGGCTCAGCCTTAAAACATTGATGATGTTGTGAAGATGAGGATTTTATTATACTTTTTATCCTCACTTCTTCATTTACTCCTTACAGTAAAACCCCATAATCAGTAATAGCCTGAGGTTTCCCTGCTGTGAAATGGAACCTAAACCACACGTGGAAGGGGAAAACTGTTCAAGTGATGTGTGTGAATCTTTAGTGATTGAACCTTAACTAAGCAATGGGCTGCAGGAGGTAGCAGCCAGGCATTTTATGTTAGTCTCTCTCGTTGGAAGGTGCTACTGCCACAAACAAGCATGGAGAGGCCTTTGCACCAGTAGCATTTTCAAAGTGAGCTTCCTACAAGTCTTGTCTGCTTGGGAGAAAGTTCTGTGATCAAAGCTATCATAGAAGGGCTATCAGGTACCACAAATGAGGGATCTCCTTCCTGTCCAGCAGCAAAAATACCTGCATTACTGAGACCATTCACTCCACTTTTGAATGGTGTTAATTGGATATTACTAAGCGACTTCCCAGTGTCAGTTTGGTCTGAATTCCTGGAGGCTAACCAAATGGAAGGTGAATTTAAAGCAAAAATAGTATAAGCAGCTTACAGGCTTATAACTATAGATGAAAGATTATATTGTGCGTGGGAGCTTTGTGGGCAACTCGGGCAAAGTGTGTTGAGTCTCCAGTTTGTCACTTCCCATCACCATAAATGTGGGGTTTAGGATGAGAAACCTCAGGAAATAATAAAGATGGAAACGTTACAAGCTGCTGGAGCACCTAATTCTCTTTTAACCCCGTACCCATCTCAAGTGCTTTTTCAGTTCCTTTGCTCAAAAAGAAATTAATGCAGACAGTGCTGCTTAATAGCATTAAGAGCATCAGTCTGCTCCACTGGCTGGATCTGGATCAAACAGAGGAGATCAAAAAGAATATAAATGTACTTGGTATTCCAGAGATCCAGAAATAAACTGCCTGCAATGGAAGGACTGAAGGGAAGAATAATGTATGTTGAGTATTTTTATTTCCAATGCTTCCTCACAGTTGCTGGATTAACTCACCCTTCATCCCTTCTTTACTCATTCAGATCTTGATTCTTTTATCCTCTGCTGGCAAATTGAAGGTCTGTCTTGTGGTCAGAGGTCACTGAATTAATGACTTTAAACAAGAGCTTTGCTGAGGTTTCAGAATTTCTAGTGTGACCTATTTCTCCTTTCTGTTTTCCACAGCTTTCCCAGCTTTTTCCTGTTGTTTGTAAAGGGAAAAAGAAATCAGTGGAATAAGATCAAGAGGCAGAAAGTGCCAGGAAATGAGTGGTCTTGTGGCCCAGGTTACAGGAAAGTGAGTGGCTCACATTCCCAAGCCAGGTTGAAACATTTTGCAAAACAGAAGCGTGACCAGAGAAGCTTAATCGAGAGCCCTCACTTGGGCTACTGTGCCCATCTATGGCGCAGGTGAGAGACAGGGACCTGCTGAAGCAGCTCCAGAGGAGGTCACAGAGATGGTCAGAGAACTGGAGCACTTCTCCTCTGAAGGCAGACTGAAAGAACTGGGGCTGTTCAGCCTGGAGAAGAGAAGGCTCTGGGGAGACCTTAGAGCTGTATTTCAATATATAAAGAGGATCTACAGGAGGGCTGGGGAGGGATTGTTAAGAAGGTGTCGCAGTGGTAGGCCAAAGGGTACAAGGACAGCATGGCTATGTCTCTATTTTGGCAGCAGTTTATGCCCCATAGGTAAGAATAAGTCAGCTGGATGAAGTACAGCCTGTTGGGTGCTCTTTCCTTGGGTTGATTTTCCAGCTGAATCCAGGTCCCCAAGTGCAACCACCAAAACAGGCAGGGTGGGGGGAAAGGGTTAGCAAGGGTCCTGGGGCATGTGTGGGCAGGACTGCTCTTGGATGCCAAAATAATCCTACTGCCTCCTTCACAGACTTGGCCTTTGGTCCAGAGACTTTCCTTTTTGCAGCCATTCCCTCTCTTGTAGCATAGGCAGGGGGCAATTTCCACTTGCATTAACATTCCAGGGGCATCACAGGACCAGCAAATCCTATGAAGAGCAGAGAAGCTCTTTCTAGCTGCTTCCCTTTGAGGCTGATTCCAATGCAAATCTGCAGCTGAACAACTGTCCAGAGACTGATGCAACAATTGTACCTTGACCAGCTGCAACACTCTGCTCAGGACTTCTCCAGACACTGAATTTCCACTGAAGCAAAGAGGATTTAAAGAAAGAGCTGTAAGATTTGGTGAAATCAGGGCTGTGCCTGGCAGATAGGGCCTGAGGATACTTCCCCTTGTTTTCCCCTGGCCCGTTTCACATACAGGGAAAAGAAAAAGAAAAGGGGGGGG
>VWYK01004331.1:2870-51474 GCA_013399775.1 Semnornis frantzii
CAAGTCTTGGACCCTCAAAGTGGGTGTCTCCAAGCCTTTTGTCTTCTCCCTGCACTCTGCTTCCTCCCCCCCAGCAAATGGAAGAAGACCATGAGATCACGCCTGGGCAAGCCAGGACGTGTATCTTCCACTACAGGATACAAGCTAAATCTATATTTGAGTAATGGTGGAAGAAAAGGAACTCTATAGAGGGCACAGCTTTCTGCAGGAGAGCACAGACCATAGAACTGTTGAAGTCAAAAGACCTGTGAGATCATCAAGTCCAACCACTGGCTTAGAGCTTGCCATCTCACTAGCACTGCTATGCCAGTACCATTAAACTGTATCCCTAAGCACCACATCTATGTGTCTTTTAAATACTTCCAGGGATAGTGATTCTATGACTTCCCTGGGTAGCCTGTTCCAATGTCTGATAACCCTTTCTGTGAAGAATTTGTTCCTAATATCCAACCTGAACCTCCCTTGGCACAACTTAAGGCCATTTTCCCTTGTCCTGTCACATTTCGCCTGTAAGGAGAGACCAACCCCCACTTGGCTCAAACATCTTTTCAGGCAATTGTAGAGGGATGGGCTCAGCTCCATCCGTGCTGGGAAGCAGAGCCTCTTGGATGTGTGCAGGTGCCTGGCAGCCTCTCTGGGTGCAGTGTTCTATAGGAGAGAGAATGCTGCACCCATATATACCATTTAAAGGGGCTAGAGCGGGGGGCTGTGGGGTGTGGGAAGGTGTTACTGCATTATAGGGAGTGGAGTGTGTCGTGCTATAGGGAGGGAGGGGTGCTGCATCAAGCAGGGTAGAAAATGCCGCGTTATAGCGGGGAAGGGCAGCGTTGCATTATCGGGGCCACACGGCTCTAACGCGGCACCCTCCCGTAACGCTCTATTCCCCCGGTAACACTATACTCATGTCGATCGTCACTCTCCTGTACAGCACTAGCGGCGTGGTCTGAGCGGCACCCCGGCAGGCGCTGGGCGCACGGCATTCTTCCCGGTACCGGCAGCCAGGGTCCGCGCATGCAGTCCCGCCGTGCATGGAGGAGGCGTTGCCAGGAGCC
This sequence comes from Semnornis frantzii, assembly GCA_013399775.1. Classification (NCBI taxonomy): domain Eukaryota; kingdom Metazoa; phylum Chordata; class Aves; order Piciformes; family Ramphastidae; genus Semnornis; species Semnornis frantzii. The sequence goes on from VWYK01004331.1 coordinate 3,923, forward strand.
ACCGCGGGCTATTTAAACGCCCCCACCTAGCACTGCGACCCAGAGCAGTGGGCACAGGGCGCGGTGAGGCGTGGGGAGGCAGGAAGGGCGCCGGTGCCCTGCCAGAAGGGCAAGCAAGCGGTGGCATCCGCCCCGAGGGCAGTGACGAGCGCGTCTGGGGGAGGTGTGCTCAGATAGAAGAGCTTCTCCACTTGGTGATGGAGCTCCTCCAAAAGGTAGGTAAACTGAGGACAATCAGGGAGTGTGAGTGCAACATAGACTGTTGAAGCTACATGCTACCTTCTCTGACAGGCCCAGCAGTCATATAACACCATGTGGAGAACTTCCTGTCCTCTGTCCACCCTGTATGATATTACAATGCTGTGTAACTCTGCATCCCTACTTAACACTGTGCTCCTGTTTAATCCATGCTGTAAAATCCCTGGTCATTGGTGGGGAAGTAAAAGCTGGACAGAAAGGGATCTATCTAATCAAACAACTCATGTAATACCAATAATGTCTTAATTCCTCTATTCTGCATCTGCTTTTTGAAAGACAAAGGGAGGCATAATTTGTATTGGCAAAGCCAACTTTGACTTAAAATCAGAGTAAACAGTTGTGCAATTGCAGCTTTTGTTTGTTTACACTTGAAGCTGTGCTGGTCACTGCGGGCTGGAGTTGCAGCGAATGCCTGATGCATGTTGCTATTTAATTTGTTATGTTGGTGATGGTTTATTCCCTTACACTTAGGAAGCAGAACACAGTATAGGAGACTGAAATTACCTTTCAGTGACCAATGGCTACACCTTCTTTGATGGTAAATGCAATATAGGAATGCACAAAGATGGTATTAAGGTGTGCTTGGCCAATCACTGCTATTTGTATCAATCATTTATTGCAAAGGCTCAATCTGAAGTGCTTTAAAGTCTTGCTACCTTCACTGAGAAGTTGCTTGGCACCTTGCAAGACTGTTCTTAGTTTCTGTGCCCATCAAAGGGTACAGAAAAAAAGTAGCATTGAAAGCCACTAAACTGTGACATGTTGTGAATGTGGTCTTTAGTTCTGTGAGACTGCTGTTCCAAAACAGCATCTCAGGAGAGATATTTATAAGCTGCCATCAGTGGCTGTCCATGAGCTATTTTGCCCAAAAGACAAAGGGGTGGTGATGGAAATAATTATCCCTGAATTTGACAGTTAAGAACATGTGATGTATAGAGGAGTGGAGCTAAACACATGGGATTGTTACTGTCTAATTAATGGCTCTTCGTTGCTGTGCCATAGCCTGCACTGCACTCAATGCAGTGCTTTAGCAGGCAAGTTCTCTGTGCTTAGGTTTCCATCTTGCCAATTCAGGCTAGCTACTTGCAGTCTAGAGATGTCAGTTCCATGCTTTGTCTGTGTGAGGCAAATAACATGAACATACGAAATGAAACATACAAGCACATTCATGACATGTTCAAACATAAACACTTTCACTGTAAAAGTTAATACTCAGATGGTTAAAACCCCAAGTGTAATGATTATGTGAAAAATTTGTCATTTTAGTGGCTTTGATTCCAATGTTGGGAGGCAGATCAGAGGTGCTTTGGGGAGCTAAAAGTTTAGATCATAGAATGGAATCCTACTTGCTAGTAGTGCAAATACCTGGCTTTGTTAATTATGGTCCTTTTTATCTAATAGTTTTTTTCTGTATTTCCCTGTGGGAAGCAACTCCTCTGAGCAAAGATGATCAATATAGTTAAATGAGAGCTCATTTGGGAGTTACCCACCCCACACACACAATGAAATCACCCAGACTAGACTCAACCGGCTGGAAGTTAAGGAATGAAGCTTTATTTACAACTTAGCACAATCTACAAGCATATATATAAATGTACGGTNGCAGAACAACAACTGAGAACTGAGAAGTGTGTGAGAAGTGTCTTGTCTATGTTTTGATTAGTTGTGTTTTTCAGCAGAAGAATAAGCAATAGAGGTTGCTGCTGTTGTGTTGGCTTTTTTTTTTTTTTCTTCCAACAGCTAAGGATTTCATTTCTCTCAGTAAAATGTTCCTATTAGCCTCAAACCAGTACAGAGCTGTACAAGTGAAATGTTAGGGAGGTTGAAACCATCCAAAATGCTCCTGGTTCTGCACTTTGCTACTAACATGAAAAGCCATTTATGCTGAAACTTGCGAGCTTCTTAGGCAGAGGAACATGTGAGATCTGGAGGCTTCACACAACTCTTACACCTTCTCATGTCTCAGGAGACACTATCAGTAGCTTAGCATTTTTTCCCCTCCAGCTCTGTCTTTTGTGTCAACTGTTGGTGCTAATGCTTCATACATAATCAGGTACATTTTGTTATCTCCTCCTTCTTTGTTTAGCACTGCTCTGAACTTGATGTTTCAGGAAAGCTGCTGAAATAACACGTATGCAACAAAGAATCCACTTAAATGTGTTAGAAACTTCTATAAGTTAATAGATGATTGTAGTAACCCATAAGGTTCTCTGTGCTTCCTTCAACAGAACTTTGAGATGGCTTTGTTTTCAACATTTTGGGTTTGGGTGGTGAGATGTTGCTTGTTCAGGGATAGTAGGTCTTCCCTTGTGATCTTACAACAGACTGTGAAGTTGTTATGCCTGCATTGTTGCCATCTCCATGAGACGTACTGGGACACAGATTTACTTTTTTCCCCCTCTTTATTAGTTAGTGTGGTTTTTTTATCCAGTTAAAGGACAGATGGCAGGCTAGCTGAGTGACTTTGCCTTGGCTACTATGGAGCACAGGATGTAAAGCAAACTAATGTTAATGGCTTTTATTTTGTGAAGGTGTGACCTACACATTTGACACGGGTTTGATCTGGAAATGAAGTAGAAATAGTGATACTTTAGGTACAGTCTTTTATTGTCAGGTTTACTTTACTATACTTTTGCAACATTTTCTTATTTTAGCCAGGAGTGTTTGATCAGGTCCATGTTCTCAAGAGTGCAGAGAACTCCTCAAGCTTCTGAATTTTGATTGAAATATCATGAAGGTACATGTGGAGTCTGGCTGTGTTGATGGTACAGGTGATGGGTTGTTGGAAAGAAACTATAGGTGAACTGAGAGAAGCGCAGTGCAGTGGTGCATGTGAGATGTGTGCATACAGGGCAAATTCCTAAGCAGCTGGATTATGCTGGCCTTGGTGCTAGGGTTGCTTCTTGTGGAGCTGGTATTTGGCCTGGCTCATTTAGAGATAGGTGTATATTTAGAATGAAAACCTATTTCCAATAATATTCTTTCTGAAGTGATTGCTAGAGAAGTCAATTATCTCTCTCCTGTTTACAATGCAAACCATTAATTACATGAATTAGAATCATGGAGTAAAGATGATCAAAGCAAGGTAGTGCAACGGGATACCAAGATGCACAGTGTGTTTCAACACTGATGATGTCTGCTCACTGGTTGTGGAGTTCTTTGAAGAGGGGTGATATGTAATGTTTCTAATTGATTATATTAACAGGAGTGTTATCTAGAGGGCATTTGATGGGGATTCAGGATATCTGGCTCTGTTCCTTGGTATTTCATTGACCAACTGAGCAAGTTAATTCCTCTTCCTGTGCCTTAGTTATTCCACTATTAAAAGGCATATAATTGCCCATAAAACTGAGATAATTACACTGTCTATTTTGAAAAGTACTTGGAAACCTACCGAATACGAGTTCTGGATGCATTTTTTGATGTTATGACTGTTTTATTTGTTTAGACAAGATAATAACAACAGACATGTCAACATCAGTAAATTTGTCATTTGCTCAGAGCAGGCAAGGGGAGACGGGAACTTGAATCTTTATTGATTTCACTTTAAAGATCTCTACTAGCAATTTCTTTAAAGGAAACAATAAAGGTTGATGCCAAAGCTCTTCTTTTTGCTGGAACTTGGTGTTTCTCTGCAGTGCTTATTTCTAGTTAAGAAAACCCTAGCAGTTGGCAAATAGGTGGCACATCACTCTTGCCTGAGAGTGTTCTGTACATAAGAATCTTTGCAGGTGGCACCCCAGATTTATCAGAGATAAGAATAACATCTATTACCATTCCTGACAACTCTGAGATCTCCCAAAGCTATTTGAAAAGTGCAGAAGTAGATATTGGCAGGATCAGGTTCAGGTGCTTTGGAAGGCTGTTTTGTGCTAAACAGCTGCGTTATCAGCCTGAGAAATCCACGAAATGTCATCCATCAGGAGAAGGCCTTTTTTCCAAGCCTTAAACACTCCTTCCCTTCTTGATACTTTCTGAAAAACCTGTCATGATTCTATTTGCCATCCTAAAGAGGAGTGAAATAGAAGTCCCTACCTGATCTTGGGTTAGTGAAGGATGATGTGGCTAGAAGGAAGTGGCCATTCATACCAGGAAGAGAATCAATAGCTGCTAAAGGAGCCAGCACCATTGATGGACAACTGACATTGAATAATAGTATGAGTGAAAGAGTATGTCAAGGCACCTGAAAAGACTGTTGGAAGGAGGAAATAGCTGAGGTTAGAATTACTGCAAAGCATCCTTTCCATGATGGCGCTGTGGCAGTTAATGCTTCCCACTGTTCTCCAAAGTTGGACCTGAACTCAGAGTCAACCCTTTTTGCAACTGAATACTGCTCAGGCCACATCTGTAACCAAAAATAACTTTCTGCTTTTGCAGGAAGGGACACTTCACACAGGAAGCATCAGTTGATACTTGTGGAGCAGGGAAATGCAGAAAAGAGTAGAGAAGATAAGCAAATGGCTTTTTCGGTTGTAGAGACTGGTCTTGTTAAACAACATTAAGGTCTTCCAACCCAGTAGACAGCCATTACTACATGGCCAGAGAGCTTTCTTCACAGGTGTTACTGAAACACCCTCTCGTTGCTAAATTCTGTGCCGAAGGTGTCAGGTCTACCTTTTATGTGATTTTACAACAAGAGGCCAAACCTAGTGCTGGGCGACACTCACACTTGCCCTGAGCCTCAGCTAGTCCCTTCTCCCAAGAATTTGATTGGAACAGATGAGAAAAATCAGGGGTGAAGAAGCTCCTATATGAATCCAGTTTTAAGCACAGAGGAATCTGTATTCACAAAACGTTGCTGTTATCCTGTTGTGGATAGCACATGGTGTTTGATCATCTGGCATCAAGATGACATGCTGTCAACAGACTTCCTCCACCCCCTTTGGGAATATAATACTCTCAATACAGGCATCTCCTGAAATGCCTGCTCCCTAGGATCTATACCATTGCTCTGGATAGGCTCTGTGAAGCAGGCAGTTTCTGACAGAAGATGGGAATCCAAATCTGTGGAGTCCTCCAAACACAAAGACTAGCTTTCTTCTCTCTTGATTTGGTATTTTATCCCTGCTATTAATCTGTGCCTTCTGCTTTTACTTCTACCCCTTTTTAAAGTGGGGAGATTGTTAACTTCTTCAAGTTCAATTAGTTAGGTGGCAGCTCTGCACTGTCATAGCGATGTTTGGGCTGGCAAGTGGCAGCCCTGGGGCTACCATCCCTACACTGAAGGTACCAGTATCCTGGTAACTGCAGTGAAATTATCTTGTAAGGGCTGAATGCTGACTGCTATGGCAGTGCAATTACACAGGAAATACTACAGGTTGCTTAGCCTGATGATAGCCAAATGGAGACAATAAGTGCAAGTCCCTCCTGGATAAGGAATGGTGCTGTGATCCCTTGATGCTGCCAGCCCACTTGCATTCTTCCTGGAACTCTGGACATAAAACTTCTTTTTGGCAACAGTACTCAAGCGAGCACTTGTCTGTCCTAGCAATCGTATATATTTGCTTTACTTTTCAGATAGCCCATCGAGCAAAGGAGAGTGGCACAGGCCAGATGCAATGTGCCCTGCTTTTAAGTGAAGTGTAGCTGAGTCGCTGAGGCTGACATGCTGGTTCAGGTGACAGTGTTCCTTTCTCTGGGACAACCTGCTGCCATCCTCCAGGTCCTGTGCTTTGCTGCATGTTGTGAAGATGTGTCAAAGTGGCCTTTGAGCCGGTTCAGTTGAAGTGATGATTTATCTAAGGGTTGAAAATCTTCGATTGGGCATTCCTTATAAAGAACATTTGCAATTTGTTAAATGCTGATGCCTTCATTTCTGCCTGTACACAGAAGATTTTTAAGCTGCCTGTCTAGTGGCTACCAAAGACAGGTAGTGCCCGTGCAGCTTTTGCCGAAGGCACTCTGGGACCCAAAAGCTCCCAAGATTCCTTCGCTGACAAAGACTGGGGTGCAGGCTACCTAAAAATATATGTTTGTAGCTTGCAAGTCCACCAATAAATTAGCTTCTTTTGAGCCATTAACATTTTTGCTCCTTTCCCAGACATCAAAACTTGAAGTATTCATTTCTTCTTCAGAGCATGAAGATCTTGGGATCAGCAAGACGAGTGCCTGAGAGAGGCTTCACTAAAAGACAACACCCAAATAATCAGCTCACAATAAAATTAAGCTAGTTTGACACTGCAACTTCTAAGTGGGTTTGGAAAATAATTTCCAGAACCACAGCTAATCATTTACCCTTTTCTGGAAGTCTTCCTCTGAGAGGGTCCCAAGTGCTTCTCAAATCTTGCCCAGAGCACAGCATTCTGGTGCTATAGTCTGAGCTTTGCAAACTGTCACTATTCAGGAGAAAAATTCTCAAGTCCACTAAAATAATTGAAAACTTGAATATACTTGACATTTGAAAATGTTAAAGCTATTAGTTAAGACTCCGAAGTCACACAGGCACTATCATGCCTGTTTATATCAAGTCCATTTAGTTGTTGCCTTGGAGCTCTTTGCAATACAAACCAGCTCAGGTAATGAGTGCAGATCTGTGTTATTAGTTACCCTGAATGAGCAGGAAAAGCTGCTGGCTTTTATTTCTGAAATGGAACTGAATATGCTCAATCTCCACAGGATGGGAGCGGGGAATCATTCTGTCAGTTCTCTTCCTGCCAGCTGATGCCAGGGTCAGAGAAGTAGGTCACACCTTCCTGGTTTTGAGATGGAGCAATACTCATTTTAGACCAATTTGCTCTGAGCACGGAGCTCATCTGCTGGGCTGAACCAGGGCATTGTTGCTTTCTCTAGTGCATTGTTCTGTTCTTCCTCTAATTAGCTCCAAATGTTTCTTATGCCTGGAACACAGTGGTAGTGATGAATAATGGGCTCTCTTCTCTTAACCCTTTGACCCTTAATTTGGCTGTGCACTCCCACCTAGATGCTACCACTTTCCTGCACCTACCAGTGCTGTGTCAGTCTGACAGCTGCCTGTATCAGACTTGCTGCCCCATAACCTTCTCCTCTCATGTTCTGCAAAATTGAGTTGATGAGTGTAGGAACATGGTCTTGGGCTCCAGTATTTAGTTTTAAGGTCATTATGATGTTTGCTTTGCATGTGTGTGCATAAAGGTGCACCCCATTTGGCCCTGGTGAGAGAGGCACATCCCCTGTCACTCCAAGCCTTCTTTAAAGATGACCTGCCCAGAGAATCAGCACAACCTGTTGTAGAACCGTTCTAGTTATATATTAGAGGAAGAAGGACATTGCAGGCTGAAGAGATGAGTTTGAATTGCTGATTACATTAGTTAAACAGAGAAGCCCCTCGGATGTGGTTTCTTTAGAGGAACCACATGTGGGCACACACATGAAAATTCAAGTCTGAAGGAACCAGGAGTGAAGTCCTCGGGTTCTTACATGGGAGCGAGGTTGGTGGGAGGAAGAAGGGAAGACTTAGTACAAATGAGTCACTGAGGTGAATGCCTAAAAACCTTGGATCAGGGCACATCCTGTCCTACAAAACACTGTGATGCCCAAACACGTCCCTTTCACAGCAAATCTGATTGCTTCAGTTTGGTGGGATTTATTTTCCAATTCAGAAAACTGAGCTTTGAGCCCAGCATGCTGATCTCCCCACACTACGGCTGTCAGGCAGACCTGGGCCAGCACTCCCATTTCAGCACAGGCAGCCATCATCCCTGCCTGGTGCATCACACCATGTCTGTTGTCTGTACTGTTTCCCAGTGAGCTCCTTCTGCTTGCTGACAGCACCTCTCAGCCTTGACAAAACACTCAGAAGTGTCTGTGAGCCCTTCCTCTGTAGGAGTGTGAGCATCAAGTGCTGTATGCTGCTGCTCTCCCCCTGCTCTCTACTTGCCTTGTGCTTGCACGATCCCATCTTCTGCAGAGAAATACCCCCAGGTCTTTGCAAAGGTCAGTGTGCTGTCATTGCATTCTGTCTCTTTTATAACTGTCCAGTCTTGTAAAGCACTGACATTTGGTTGGGTTGCAATCACTTTACAGCTGGAGTGGCACTGCTCTGTCTTTCTGGTGTGAAAGGCTGAGCTTTTGTTTATGTTGGTGTTGTCTGTCCTGCGGCACCCAACGGCTGGTCTGAGGCTGGGGCCATTTCAGTGGAAGGATGCTTGAGTCATGGGTTTGTCTGTGCGATATGCAACTCCCAAGGAGCTATATCCACTACAAATTTCTTTTCCTTCATCAAACATCTCCCTATGTCTTGGTACTGGGAAGGAAGAGGGTAGGCACTGCAGATATTACTTTCTGTGCTACATGACCTCTGTGTGACTAACGTCTCTGAAGGCTTGAGATGTTGAGCTTATTCTTCACTACGCTCACATAGTCTCCTGTACCACAGCCCAGGAATCAGTACACCAGCTAAAGTATAGCTTTTTTAAGGCTCATGCTTGCTTTTTTTTTTTTTTTTTTTTTTTTTTTTGGGNGCAACAGAAGCTGTCCCATTAGCACAAGTCATCTCTGTTCCTTATGTGGCAAAGTCCTTGGAGCTGCTCTCACTGCTGCATTGACAGCCTGTGAAGTGAATTTGCAAAGGTGGGAGTCAGCCCCTGCAGCTGAAAGCAATTCTTTGTAGCAAGAACCTTGATATTTGTAGACTGTAATTACAAAAAGAGACCATGCTGCTAATCTGGTATCATCTCCTGCCTCATTCAGACAAGACCTGTACCCATAATGCCTGCATCAAGGCTAATAATTCACTGTTAAAATACAGCACATATTTCAGAAAGGCAGCAGATCTTGTTTTAAGAGCTCTAAGGGTAGGGAATAAAACTCTCCCTTATATGATTTGTGCAAGTGATTAGCTGCTGTCATTACTTCAAGTTGTAGTTTTTAAATGCTTACATTATTTCCAGTTCGATTTTATCCAGCTTTTACTTTGAGCTTCTGGACCTAGTTACAGTTTTGTTTGTTAGATTTTTTGAGTCCTTTAGCATCTCTCACAATCCCCCACTGAGAAATGTTAATAGATTTAGATGTAATTACCTTCAAACCTTCCCTTTAGTAAGCCAAATAGATTAGACTGCCAAAGTCTTCCCATCTCCCTTTCTTGCAACATCTGGAATGGGATTTTGTGTTATGTTGGATCAATAATCTGTTCCGAGCAGCATCTGACCACCTATTTGATGATGCCCTTAAAACTAGTTCTTTTACTTGCGGCTGTTTTCTAGACCAAAACAATCTGTGAATGTTTTCCACTGGCTAACTCGGATGAATCAATCTCGGAACTGACAGCAGATGCTACCTGCCGGCCGCTGCTCGGGGGTCGATAAAGCCAGCGGCGAGGCTGGGAGCGGCTCCGGGGGTCTCACCCCGCTCCCGGGAGAGTCGTGGCACCACCCGGCACCGCATCTCCCCGGGCAGGCTCGGTTCCTGCCCCAGGAAACACAAGTTGATCATTTTTTCAGCAGTTTCTCGCAACCGACTCCTCGCCGCGCGTTTTTTGTCGCTTGTTTGCTATTGCCCTCTGGTGGCAATAGGACGCCCGCGGCTTGGCTTTCCGGAGTCCGCTTCCTAAAGCTCGTGTCCCACCGCTTAGCACTTTGGGGCAATCGTCTTTTTCACAAAACGAAATTCGATAATATTTTCTACCTGGATTTTTAACATTCAGCTTTATGTAGAGCTTTATGCTAAGCAGGAAACAAAGGTTTAGTCTCTGTAGTTAGTAAGTAATGCCCCACCATGCCTGGGATTAGAATAGGCTTTCCTGCTCATGGAAATGTTTTGATGGCAAGCTGCAAAAAAATGTTGCTGTTTCAGCCTTAAAATGATTCACACCTGAAGAGTCTGAGCTCTGAGGTGAACTTTGTATGCTGCCAGTGCCTGACAGTCTGGTGCATAAAGTTACCAGATACCTTCCGTTGAAGTAGAAAGGCTTTCTTTTTACTGTTTCTGAACCCTAAAATCTCAATTTCTTAAATCTACTTTGTAAAATCTTTGCACTATGTGTAAAGCATACTCCAAACCAATCACTTCTTTTTGTTAGACAAGTAAAATCATTTATTGAACAATCTTGGTTAATCAGTCTGTCCTTCATGTAGAGATCCTAGAAAATGGTTTATTAATGAGACCTAGATATTTTTTCCCCTTTGGTTGTAACGCAGGGAAATCTTAAGAAGCAATGAAATGCTGTGTCTGCAATCACTTTTGAGAGACTTAAAAGGAAAATAATAGTGCTACAACTAATAAGATTGCTCTTCCTACACTGCCATCCCGTGGATGCAAAATTCATTTCCTTTTGTAAATGGGAAGGGAAATTCTCCCAGTGATACCACAGCCTGCAAACTTGCACCAAGCTGACTCTCACTTATAATGCAATTTGCAGAGCAGTGGGGAAAGTATTAGTTATTCTTTAATTTTAGTTGCTTCATATTAGTGAAAGAAACTTTCCAATCTCTCATCTACAAAAAACCTCCATCCTCTAGCCTGGAATGGGAAGTAAACCTGTCTGCATCTTGAAAAAGGACTCGGAAAAGCTCTTGGACTCTGATCTTGATACCTGGAGTGAACAGCTCAAGCCACGGAGTACAGCTACTCCACATGATTTCAGAAAGCTAAAGCTGAGCTTCTGTTTTGATTTTCAGATAATCAACAGTGTGGGCTGGAAACAACAGAGCCTAGGGCCAAATGCAGCACTGCACTTTTGGTTTGGGGTAGAGAGGCATGGGGGCAGGGGTTAACCCATTGCCTTCCCCCTATGTCTGATGACTGAAGTAATTAGGGGCAAGTCATGGTGCTTGCAGGCTCCTACCTGCTGGTCTGCAAATGGGATTTCACTGCACTGAACTGCTTCCCAGTGCAGCAAATCACTGACCACCACGCTTCAGAGTGCCAGAGAAATGTGAAGTATCATGAGTGGATGGAGGCAGTGTGAGAGACCAGATCTCACAGCTGTTAGGGCTCTATCAGTGTCTGTATCTTTTTCTACTTCTGGACTCTAGGTGAATTAATCCAACGGCTGCAGCAACAGAATTTCTGGTGCCTGTCTGCAGGAGGGCTGTGGAAGTGGGCTAGGACAGCCAGGCCCAAGGAGTTAAACTGGGAGGACCAACTCTGACAGTTTGGGCTGGGGAATCACCAGGAGGTGGCATCCATACCCTAAAGACATCATGGGCCATGCTGGGCATCGGGCCAACCTGTATCTGGCAGCCTTATCTTTTTCTCTACAGCATGCTAGCTCTCCAAACAGGCTCTGTAGTAAGGTACTTGGGGCCAGCAAAGTCCCACTCTGAGGGTAGGAAGTCCTGCCGCCTCTCAGCGCTGCCAGCATGTTCCAGTTGAGTCATTCCACTGCTTGTTTATTTTTGGTATTTATTTATTTACCACCAAGATGTGGACCCAGAACAGCCTGGCTGTGCACCTTTCTGGTGGCCTCTGTCAGCTCTGTTGGGAGTGTTTCCACTCTAAACTGAGGGGGAGAAAGAGGTTTAGTTCTTGCGAGAGGAATTCCACCACAATCTCCCGTCAAAAGCATGCTTGGCTCTAGGTAATGACTGCAGTAATGCAGGGTAGACTACTTCCATCCTCCCCACAGAGCCCCTGGCTTCCAGCTCTCACTCAGAGCTGGCTAGGGGGGGTGGAAGGAGGTTAAGAGGCATATCCTTTGCTGTAATTATATCCTGTTGCTAGACATATTGTGCTCTGCTTAAAGAAATCATCATAATACAGCCTCCCAGAGAAGGTAATTACTGTGCATCTTATGAATGGCTGCATGTGAATGTCTGCTCAAGCTGCTGTCAGCAGCAAGTTTCAACACATCTTACATACCAGGCATTTTACAGCCTCAGTTTTATTTGTTTTCATCACTCCTTTTCTTGTGCTTGATTTTTCATTAATGGATCTGGGGATTTTGTTTGTGTTTGGTTTTCTTTTTCTCTCTTTTTCTTTTTTTTTTTTTTTTTAAAGAGGCCAGAGTTCATGTCTTTGATGGAGCGTTTGGGTGGTGGCCACAGTTTTTTATTTGCTGCATTTCCATTGCTCTGTGGTGGCTTGAGGGGAAGTGTCTGGAAGATGATGTTTCTAAGCAGTTTCCATATGGGAGCATCTGAGTGGGGCCTAGTCTCCTAGTCTGAGCTCACAAAAAATGTCCCATGCAACTGTTGACAAAGCTTTACCTCTAGCATAACTGCACAGATTTAAGCCTTGAGACCAATTTTTTTTTTCCTTTTCAACTTTCCCCGTCTCTCTCTCTCATTGAAAAAAGTGTGGTGACCACCCCACCTGCTCCCAAACAGGAAAGTCAGACCTCTGAGCTTCATGAAACACCTCTGAAGCATATATCTCTCTTGCTCATGGCACCAATGTCCCCTTTGCCTTGGCTGGCGGTCAGTGTGGCACTGCAGTGTGGCTAAAGTCTCGGAGAAGCCTGGTGATGCTGGACATATAACTGGCTTCAGGGCCATATCCCTTGCCTTTGCAGGGATGTTTCTGCTACAGAGATGAGGGAATGCTAACAGAAGCCCGCCTTGTCACAGTAGGAAAGATCCATCTGCTCTTCCTTTCTCAAAGGTCACTCATGTTTGCCTTTCCTCAGCCGTACGTGTGGTAATCTGGCCTCGTGTTGTACGTGTAGGGCCACAGTGTGTGATTGTGACACTCCGCATGGCTGTAAAAACACCATGTCCATCTCCTGGCCAGCTCAAAGGAAGATTTGAAACTGCTGCTTGGACTGCTTCCTCGTACAAATGGCTGAGGCTTGCTCTTGCAGTACTGAAGCTGGATTGTTTTGGTCCCCTTGATGATTTGTTTTGTTTGCGGCCAGGCTTCTGTGCGTGCTGAGCATCCGCTGTGCTGCATCCAGAGGTGGCTCCATCCTGGTGCTGTGCAGAACACCATGTTGGTCTCTCTCCATGATTCCTGGTGAAGCATGAAAGGCAGCCTGGCTCCTGGAGTCTGGAAGGTGCTGTGATAAATGCTGCTGTTAAAAATAACTGGAGCTAAATTAAAGAGAAAAAAATCATCTTTTTCAGTCCTACCCCAAAGGGAAAATGGACATGAGGAATTAGGCAATCCTTCTGTAAGTTCTCTTTCTTTAGACTATATTTAAACTGCATCGAGAGCCAGATTCTCAGCTGGTGTCAATTGTTGTTGACTTCAGTGGAGTGAAGCTGGTTTACACAAGTTGAGGCTGCTAAATGCCAGCATCTGGATGAAGCTGAGACGCAGCTGCAATTACTTTTGCAGAAGCCTCTAGCTTGAGGCCAATTCAAATGCTCTGAGCCCTCCTGAGTGCTTGAGCCATCAGCACTCTGATTCAGCAGCTTTCTGAGTATGTGAAGGGTTATGAAAGGGCCTTTACTCAGGTCAGAATTGACTCTCAGCTGGGTTCTGCAGCCTAGGTCTGCCATTCTGTTGTAATGACTGCTTTAGCTGTGCTCCTCCGAAAAACTCTGCAACACCTTTTTCACTTGCTGCTTCACCAGCATCATCTCCTGTCTAGACAGTGTAATTATGAGAAGCAGGGAGCGTACAGTGTGATGTGTAGATAACCTCGGATAACTCCAAGGCAACCGTGTGCTACTTCCATCCCTTCTGACTGCTCTCCCAACTACTTTTGCCGATTTGTTGGCTGCTCCAGCATCAAGACTAGCAAGGGGAGGACTGTACAGTGCCATCTGGGCAATATTAATTTGAACTTTGCCTTCAGAAAAAGTGCTTGGAGTTGCAGAAATTGATAGGCAAACTGCCCCAAATTGAAGTGAGATCTAGTTTAGCCCTTCTGCTTTTCTGTATGCTCAAAACCTCTCTGGATTACATAAACAGCATCTCCCAACAAGACCATCAGCAGAATGCATGAAATGCGTAAGCTGCTTTGAGAATTTTTCTTTTTTTTTTACTCAATGTATCCATTCTAGTTTGGTTCTTATTCATGGATATTTTTCATTTATGTCAGCAAGACTGCATCCAGACATCAGCTCTATCTACTTCAGCTCTCCCCTTTACATAAGAGTTTTTAAAGCTTCATGGGTCATCAAATATCTATTCCAATGTTTAAAATGTATTAATTTTGTTTAAATCAGTTGCTCCCCAAAGGATGCCAGCTCCAGGAGTGGGTAATAATAAGAAAAAAACCCATATATTTCTTCTGGTTGTCCTTCTTTAATGTGTTCTCCAGTTCCTTTGCTGTAACTGGTACCAGACAGAAATTGTTTGTGATTCTTAGCAAGGCCCCTGAGATTCAAGCTCTTTCCCAAGTCTCTACACTAGCCCTGGGGTGCCATGTGGGTTTACATGGGTCTCTGCAGGAGCTGGGGCATGTGAGAATAATCTGTTCTCTGCATTTTGATTCCAAATTGAAGTTGTTATACAAAAGACATTTTCTCCCTTCTTCTTGTTGTTGTGTGTATAACAGCCTTCAGAAAGTGCCATATTGATCCATGCCACTCTCTTCTCCTCCATGGGAGGCACATTTTGTGTGATCTCCTGGCCGTGACATGGGTGAGCTAAGGCTCTGGGACGTGAGTTTGGGTTACAGTTTTTCAAAGTCCAGATCTAAAAGCCTCTTTTCTTGGGTCCTGGTGATGGAAACATGCCATGAGCATGTACAACTCGAAAGAGGTTGGTAATAGAGACAGTGAACGACCTGCATAAATCTCACAGCTTTGGGCTCTGACAAGGAGCTGCTGAATTCAAGCTGCACAGTGCTGCTTCTTTGGGCAAATTATGCCTGATTAACCAGAGACTGTTTCTCAACTGGTGAAAATCTGAGTACTTTTCTTTCACTATAAGGCTGGGTTTTCATCTGAATTCACTCAGGACATGTTGAAGTGTATCCTTATAAAAAGCTCAGTTTAGTGACTGATGTACTGAAAAAGTAGACCTCAAATTCTGAGCCCCTGAAGCCAAGCTCCATGTGGGATTTCTGCCTCAGCCTGCATCCAGCCAAACCTAAGGTTCCATCTGAATCTGTGCCTCCAGGACTCTTTCCAAAGGAGATGGCTCCCAGCACAGGAATCATCAGCACCTAAGCTAGGCCATCTCGTGGCCCTGTGTGGAAATGGGAGACTTGTCTTTTCCTTCCCTGATCCTTTCTACTCTCAGACTGCAGTGGATGAAGATAAGTTTTGTGTTGAGGTTTTGGGGACTTGCTCATATCCCAGAATCCAGTACTTGCATGTGAACCCAAGGAAGAAGAGAGCTCCATGTGAAGAAAGCACAAATCTTTCCCATCTTTTTTTTTCCCTCCATCACTCTATCATCACATTGCTGTGAATGACTGCACAATATACATTGTGTTGTAATGGTTTCCTGCACCTGATGCAGCTCTCAAACAACCCAGAACCAGCCCTCCCACGCAGCCAGCTAACATGGCCATATAATCTTGCCTCCCTATGTTAACTGGATGATCCTCCCTACCTTTTGCACTGCACTGCCCCAAAACCCACAGCAGCAGCAGCAAACTGGTTGGCATGCACTGTACTAGTGGGAGGTGTCCCTGCCTATGGCAGGGGGTTGGAACTAGATGATCCTTGAGGTCCCTTCCAACCTTACCATTCTATGATTCTATGTAATCTGTGTGACAGCTGTAAGAAGACAATTTTGTACATCCTAAACTGGTTTGAAGGTAAGGGTGCAAGGCCGAGTGTGCATTAAAGATTTACTCCTGTCTCTGCATAGGGATGTTTTCGTAGACTGCTTTGACAGACTGAGAACCAATTTGTTCTTTTGCCAATGCAGTTGTTGTTGTTGTGGGTTTGTTTGTTTGTTTTATCTAAACTAGCCATGAGATTGTTTTCTTTGGTACAAGGTTGCATGAAATGCAGGAGGTGATGTAGTTTGTTGCATTTGCAAAACAGATGGTGATGGGTAAAATGTGATGGTGGGAGACTTTACAACAAGATTTTCTTAGTGTTTGCTGCCTCTAGTTCCATTTCTTGTTTGCTAGCTGAAGCAGGATGGGTTTCCATCACATGGAGAAGAAAGACCACACTTAAGACTGAAATGCATTTTGCACACAGGGCAAATAAATTTGGACTTGAGCTGTTACTTTGTGAACATCTTTGCCAAAGTGGAACTGAAGTCTCCTTCCTTCTGCACTCCTTGGGCTGGTAGAGATACACGAGCACTACGGAGGCCTTGCACACTGACCTGGCTTTGCTCTCTTGACTCTTCCACAGCCCTGTTGGCCTCAGCAGATCTGGAAGGCATTTGTCATGGTATTGCTGTGATGCTGAAAAGCAAAAGGAAGGAAATCTTCACAACATGTGTGCCCCAGAGCTATCTGGGGGTGGGATGAGGACATCACCATGCAAACAAAGGGTCTTCTCAGTGTTAATGAGTCTAGGCAGGGCTGAGGTGAGAAAGGGCCTCAACAGAGAGCTGGAGCACAGAGTAGAGAAGATAGAACCCATTACAAGGTCCCACAGAGGGTGTCTGAAGGAGAATGAGGGTGGATCCCAGCTCTATGTAGCCAAGTATTCGAGCCTTGTGTCAGGAAGATCAGTTTGGAAAAGGCCGGAGCTTCTCTGTTCCAAGGGCCAAGTCACTGCCAAGTTGGAAGGGATATCTGGAAGTCTCTGCTGTGTCCATTTGTTGTGACTTGTGCATGCAGGGTTGTAGGGCAGTGGAAGAAGTGACCCTTCCCACTGTACTTCAATTAGAAAGAAGTGTCTGTTTTCTTGTGGGCTCTGCCCCTTTGCTTTCTATATTTTTTGAAGACCTGGCCAAACTCCCTGCAAGCCTTCATGTTCTTACCTCTGGGCATGTTTTGGGTGGTCAGTAACTCCCTTTTTGCAAGTTTCTCCAGGAAATGTCTTGGAGCCATTAACCCTAATCAAACTTGGCTCTGGCTTGAGACAGGATTGTGTTCCCCTGCATACCACTGTGGATATGGTAGGCAAAGAATTTGTCATTGCATCTGATGACCTTGCCTTCAGGGGGAAGTGCCAAGAATGCCCCATGTTTTCTCGGGGTGGGGTGCTGCCCACCACTAATGCCCGGCAAAGCGCGATGACAGGGGTGAACACAAGCTGGGATTGCTGGGGCATTTGCTGGCGAGTTTGGTGGGGGAGGATCCCAGATGCCAGCACCTTGTTATTTTGGGCAATGGACCGAGCTGCTGAGCTAGATCTTTCACGGTTACAGCCATTTTTCTGCCCTTACAGAAACACTTCATGGATGTTAATGCTTCCCCTGTCTAGCTGACATGTTTCTGGGACACCTATACCTATCCACTGCCAGCCTCTTGCAGATCATTTTACTTTTCTTAAAATCTCAGAGTTGAAACGCTGCTGTTAAGGGTGCCTGATGCTTTGCAAGCCTCCACTGATAGAATGATGGTGTCTCCCAGGTCAAAAGGTTTTCTGTCTGCTTATTGACCTCTTTTTTACCAAGGCTAGTTGGATATTGATTGTATGTGGAGAAATGCCACTGAGGCAAGTGGAGAGTTACTGGCATTTATTAGCACCCATTTAACCCTTGTCCCTTTTAGATGTTTGGGAGGTTTTTTTGGCTTTTTTTTTTTTTTTAATTTATTTTTTTTAAACTTCAGTAGCCTTATGTATTTACAAGGTCTTGTAATGACAAGACCAGGGGCAATAGGTTTAAACTGGCAGAGGGGAGATTTAGACTAGATGTTAGGAGGATACTCTTTACAGTGAGGGTGGTGAGGCACTGGAACAGGTTGCCCAGGGAGGTTGTGGCTGCTCCCTCCCTGGAGGTGTTCAAGGCCAGGTTGGATGAGGCCTTGAGTGACCTGTCCTAGTGGGAGGTGTCCCTGCCTATGGCAGTGGGCTGGAACTGGATGATCCTTGAGGTCCCTTCCAACCTTACCATTCTATGATTCTATGTCACTCCAGTTTCCATATGGAGAAGTTAAGGTATAGTGGGTTTGTCTTAAGCATTCTAACTAAAAAAGTGCTTAAACTCTGAATTTCCTGTTGGCTCAATCTGAGGATAACAATATCCCTTTGTTTCTGGTTCTAGAGCCTGCTTGGAATGGGTAGAGTGTGTCTGTGTGAAGGAATGTGTCCTGTCCAAAGGCAAGTGACAACTGCCTGGAGCATGCCTTCTTGCTTCTCCTAGTGCACCTCAAATGAAGAAAGAGCTGGCTAGAACAGGAGCAAATCACTCTCATGCATGGACCAGCTACGAAGGATAAATAAAAGTGCCCTGTTTGAGCAAGGTAGTATTTGCCCTATATGCTGTAGCATCACAGTGCCTCGTTACAGGGTGGTGCCTGCAAGCTGTGATGTAGCCTCCAGTGATCACCTTGGAGCAGTTGTCTCCAGCTGAGGCTGGGTTTTGCTCTCCTTTCTATGCAGGTGTGGTTGGCAACACTTGCACGAAGCAAGGGTGTCATGCTAACAGACCTGAAGAGCAGCATCTGGTTTAGCTGTGACAGGCTGCGGGGTCAGGTGAAAGTGCAAGCAGCAGCACTGAAATGAAAAATTAAGCTGGCAGTTTTAGGCTATGTGTTTTCTGCTTGGCTCCATTGCTGTGTATCTGTCATCTTCCCTCCTTGTTTCACCCTGTTGTGTATTGGAGCTTGATCTTTCTAGTAATAATACACCAGTCTGTTTGGTATTTTCAGTGTGGGGTGGGGGGTTTTTTTTGTTTGTTTGGGTTTTTTGTTTGTTTGGTTTGGGGTTTTTTTTTTTTTTCAGATTAAGCCCTAAAACCACCTGTTGGGCATCGCAGAGATGCACAGTATGTCACCATGCAGCATGTCCAGAGATGACCTGGCCTACTCAGTGATCTTGCCTGGAGCCTCAAGCTCTTCCCAAGCTCCATTTCATAGAATCATAGAATGGTAAGGCTGGAAGGGACCTCAAAGATCATCTAGTTCCAACCCCCTGCCATAGGCAGGGACACCTCCCACTAGTACAGGTCACTCAAGGCCTCGTCCAACCTGGCCTTGAACACCTCCAGGGAGGGAGCAGCCACAACCTCCCTGGGCAACCTGTTCCAGTGCCTCACCACCCTCGCTGTAAAGAGCATCCTCCTAACATCCAATCTAAATCTCCCCTCTGCCAGTTCAAACTCATTGCCCCTCATCTTGTCATTGCAAGACCTTGTAAATAGTCCCTCCCCAGCCTTCCTGTAGACCCCCTTCAGATACATTTGCATGGCAAGGAGGAGAGCTGGTATAAGTGGAGGGAAGTACACCAGTGTGTCTACGTTTCTCTGCCTCTTCTCAGAGGCTTTCCAATCAAGGACAGCATAACTGAATGTCCCCTTGGTATTCTGGGTTCATAGATTCCCTCTTGAAGTCTTCAGATGTGGGTCGCTGCCCTGTGCTGGTGGATGCTACACAAATAGTTAACAAGGAGAGCATCCCACTTAAGTTTGCAGACTAAGATACCAGATAAAAGACCAAAGTGGAATGGCTCACACACATGGGTGGAGTACAGCTACAAGGAGAAAGTGACAATGCAGTGGAAGGATGTAGTGGAAAATCAGGAATTGCACCTTGCAACTAGTTTAGCCAGAACTCTGCCTGGAAGCCTTCTCTGCTATTGTGGAAGCAGCTTTGCAATTTTTTATGAGATGATGGATGGTTTGGGGTTTGTTTTTTTTTTGTTGTTGTTTTATTTTTCCATGCCTGTGAATATGCACAGAGGTGTTTGGCAAATAGTTAAATCTCAAACTTGTGTTACCCCTCCCTTAAGCATTTATTAAGGATGCTGCAGGGTACTACTACTTCAGTTCATGGAAGAGATAGTTAGAAAGAGAGGAAGAGAGAGTCTATAGGAAAGGTGAGTGTTTCAGGAGACAATGGGAAGTCCTTGCCTTGACTGGCTATTTCAGACTATCTGCACTTTCTAGCCCACCCTCTTGGCTGCAGTGCCTGATGTGGTGCCAGTGAAAACCTCCCCTGCACGTGAACTTTGAAGACTCCCTTTCTTCTGGTGGCATAATACAAAAGATATGTGGAGGTGCTGGAGCAGGTCCAGAGGAGAGCAACAAAGCTGGTGAAGGGCCTAGAGAATAAATCTTATGAGGAGCAACTGAGGGAGCTGAGGCTGTTTAGTTTGAAAAACAGGAGGCTGAACAGAGACCTCATTGCTGTCTACAACTACTTGAAGGAATGTTGTGGAGAGGCTGGTGTAGGGCTCTTCTCACAGGTAATTGGTGACAGAACAAGGCAGAATGGCCTCAAGCTGAGCCTTGGTAGGTTTAGATTGGATGTTAGGAAAAAGTTTTTCACAGAGAGGGTGCTCAAGCACTGGAATGATCTGCCCAGGGAGGTGGTTGAGTAACCAAACCTGGATGTGTTTAAGGGTTGTTTGGATGTGGTGCTTAGGTATATGGTTTAAGGTGAATCTTGCAGGGTAAGGTTATAGGTTGGCCTTGGTGATCCTGAGTGTCTTTTCCAACCTGGATGTTTCTGTGATTCTGTGACAGGACAGAGCAGGACATTCACTAGGAATGGGAGGGGTGAAGGGGGTAAATCCACCAAGGATGTATGGCATGTTGGTAGAGAAGGGATCTGGTTCCTGCACAGATTTTGATTGGAAATGACTTTTTCACCTGGCTGTGTGAGAACATCTGTGGAAGAAGGGACATGTGCAATAGACAGGAAGGGAGGTGAGCCTCTCTCTGTGTGTATGAGGAAGTACATGCAGCAGCTGTTGTAATTGTTTTAATAAAATAATGTTTCCCTTAATTTCTGCTTTGGCACCTGAGGGCCCTTCCCAGGATGCCCTTTCTAAAGCTGCTGTTCGATTTCCAGGGCAGATGCAGTGCACACACACAGACACACACAGTTGGCCCCATCTTATTCATGCAAACCCACAAATCCCATCACCACATGGCTCCTTTCCCCTTTGCTGACAGGGAAAGGGGGGTGCGGGGGTTGAAATAATGACAGAGCTGATTACAATTAATATTTTTTTTTAATGTCTGAAGAGTGAAAGTCCTTCCCAAGTCCCCCAGCTGAGCACAAGCCAAAGTGTTAAATCCCTGTAGGAGTGTGTTTTATTACTGACGCTCTGCGTGTTGAGGCTGGTCGTGGGGTCTGATGCTGTGCGTATGGAATTTTTGTGGCTATTTTCTATTGTGCTAATGAAAAGCAGGATCCCATCTGTATAATAAAAAGGAAACTTGAAGGTTTCCCCGCCTACATGGAGGCAAATGTTTTCAGCATTAGTGTTTTAATCAAGTGTCTTACCTTTATGTGACTTCCCTGTGTGAACCCACTGCAAATGATGGAGATCCTACAGCAGAAGAAAGATGACGGGATTCTCAACGCCCCTTCCCCAAAAGGTTTTGGCTGCTCTTGGCTAGGCTGGTCTGGAGCTGGGTTGTTTTATAGTCTCATAATTCTTCACTGGGTGGAGTTTGCTGGGTCTGATTTGTCCCTGACTGCTCCTCTGCCGAAAGGGTGTGGACTAAGGCACCGATTGCTTCTTGATCCTCTCTTGACCAGCTAGGTGATCTCAGACAGATCTCTGTAGCTCCTCAGGCCTCTCTTTTGTGTGCTCACCCTATGTCACACATCAAAATGAAGGCTGAGCTGGATATCAAAGTTGTTCTTAGGATAATAGTGAGGCAGTAGTGCAGCAGGTACCTCTCCCAGATCAGTCCAAAGCAATCCTGCAAGTACTGATCACATCAGTGAGCCAGAATGGAGACCTCCAGCACCCAATAAATTAATGTAAGGAGGAGGCATGAATTTCTCATGTGGTAATTTAAAAGGTACTTGTAGATGGGAATAGTAGCAGTACCTGCTGCAAGCTTTCCAAGATGTTCCAAGCATTTCAGATGGGAAAATGTGAATAGCTGTCAAGAGTCTTGGGGACCTGAATTATGTTTGTACCTGTTGAGCCCATAGCCTCTCAAAGGGAATTTTGACCAGCAGAGAGTATGTGGCACTCCCCTGAGTGAGTGACTACCTGGGCATAATCCCTGGGATCTCTGAGTTCCTTCCTCTCTCTGACCCCCTCACAGAGTATATTGTACTTGCTGTATCTGTCTTTCTCTTGCCACCTTAACAAATGACAGCCTGTTGGGACACAGGCTCATGGGGTGGCAGCTCACAGCTTTCCCAACCAGCTTCAGCCTTGTCTCAAGTGAAGAGCAAGACGCTTTAGTATGCGGCAGCTCACTGTCCCCAGATTGGTCGGCAGGACCTCCCCCAAGAACACAGCTAGACAAACACCAGTCTCAATGACTGCTGCCTTAATTTCAGGATGGTTGTCTCTCATCTCCCACACGGCTGGCTCATACACTGCTGTTGCTCAACCTTTTCCTTTCTGCTCTCTTGGCAATGATGTGGATGAAAGCAATATATAAATCTGTTCAGCTTGTGAGCTTCAGTGCTTAGGTCTGGCTCCCTGGCTTATATTTGCAATACCTACAATCCCTAAGTGATCTGTCCTGCAGGGGTGAGATGCTTTGAGCTGTGAAGTTTGCATCCTGAAAAACACATTGGCTGTTACACAGAGATCTAAGGCTTTCTCTGAAGCTCTATTACTGTTTTCACTGAGGTTTTTTTGACCTTCCTTGGTTTTGGTGCGGTGGTGTTTGTTGTTTGGTTTTTGGTTTTGTTTTTTCCCCTCACCCCCAGAACAGCATGCTCAGCATCCAAAGGACAAACCTGGCAGGGGCATGCAGGCTCTGAGCAGTGTAGGAGCTGCTGGGAGAGAGGAAGGGCAGCAGGACAGCTGTGACACAGCATACACCACTACTGCCCTCAATTAGCCCATGTGGCTGGCACATTTGAAATGAAAGCGCAGCAGGTCCAAAGAGTTCCCTTGTGGATCCTGCTGAATTTATAAGCTGGGACCACAATATAACTTAATTTCCCAAAATGTCAAGAGGCTCATGTTGGCTGTCTGCTCTACTGCTGTTTTGGTTTTGGTTTTGTTTTGTTTTGTTTTTTTTGTAAACATTGTACTCCCATTTCCTGAAAAAAAATCCTATCGGTGCTTGATGATTGCTTAATAAGAGAAATCAGTAAGGACAGGGAGAGTTCATATCCTGCAAGTGAGTATAATGACTACTAGCTTTCTTCTGGGTTGCCAGAGGCATTCTTTTGGTTGTGGTTTGATTTATGTGTGTTTTTGTCCACACAGCTGAGAACACTGACTTGAAGCTGCGTCCTGCAAGTACCCATTGGTGAACTGTGAGAGGTCCTTGGGAGCCATCAACCTGACATGAGAAGGAAACAGTAGCATTTCCTGGGTAATAAAGCTGGGAAAAGGTCTCTCAAATTGGGAATATTAGCAATCTTGAGGGTGAAGTTGTCAATGCTGTGTTTTTATTACCTGCCTTGTGATAGACTGTTTTCTACTTGATTTTGCAAGAGAAGAGGACTTGTATAACCAATCATGGTGTGGGTGTGAATTCTTATGGAGGTGACTGCAAGTCTTGCAGGCAAGTCTAAAGGATCTCAAATGCATTTGTTATTATTTTTTCAGATGTCAGTTTCCAGGCAAGACTTTCTATAATTTCTTAGGTTTAATTTCTGAGCCCCATTGTCTCCATTCAGGATCAGGCATTTAATCATCCTTGTGTGAGCTAATACTTGTAGATCTGGAGATACTGAATTTATAAGGAACTCAGTGAAAAACAAACAAAAAAACCCAACCCAAAATCAAACTCTTTTCTTCATGATAGCTTTCATATAACTAATTCTAATGCTTCTCTGTCTAGAGCTTTCCAGCTTCAAAGTGCTGTGCAAGCTATTAGCTAACTGTACAGCTTAGGTAAATAAAACTCCCTGCCATTTGAAGGGCATTGAACTCCCACTAAGCTCTTAGTACTCCCAATTGGCACCACATCTCTGAGGAGTCATTCCTGGGACCAAAGTGTAGTGCTGAGCAGGGAGACACAGAGATACCTAATGGGAAGTATTTGGCAGAGGGACTAACTTACAATTTAAACTTTCTGAATATGGGCCTGAAAGTAATCTTTTGTCTTGTGCTGGCTGTTTGTTTTCCAAATGGCTTTTCCAATCTATGTTTGCTCCTCTCCCAGCTTTGCTTCCTACCCTCATCTCAGTGCCTTGCCCAGGACATTGGGCTCCTAGGGTCTGAGAGAGGAAAAGACTAGCAGGTAGTTAAAATTGAAAGCTTTGCCTGATTAAATGTCAGGAATGTATTGAAGGTAACACAATTTTTATGCCACTCCCTATATTTTATAACCTAAGGGCCAACAAGAGAGAAACTGGTCAAGCAAAAGTAAAAAAACCATAATGAGCATTTTAATACTAAAATTATAGTCAGCCTTGGTCTGTAGCTGAGGAGTGCACATTGTCTCATCACACCACAGGCACAGGTATATTCCTTAGTTTAGCTCCTTTCTGCCTCAGTGCATTACATATCCTGCAAACAAGGGTAATCATCTGCTTGCACAGTTAAATGCATCAGCAGGGGTGCATTGTCTTGGTTCCCTAAGTGCAGGAGACTATTAAGACACTGGAGTAAATAAATCTTGCTGTAAGGCTACTTCCTGTTGCAGAGAGTAGAGTCATTAATTTGTTGTTGTGTCCTCACATTCTCTCTTTCCCTGGGTGTGTGCACACTGCCTGGCTGTAGAAAGCACTAATGTGTAATTATATTCTGCAGAAGGCCAGTTAAGATGATTTTAAAAATACCCTATTTACTTGCTTTTAAGGAGTATAATTACAAGCACTCATAGCATGGCAAAGCTTAGGTGTTACGAAAGAAAAAAATAATCAGTCTCGTGGTTTTGAGCGCAGCAATCATGCAACTATCTCAGTGTTTGCAGTTGTCCTCTGGCTGTTAAGGGCCTTTTTGACCCAAGGGGGAGACTCTGTTAACTGTCCTAAGGCACAAAGGATGCAGTGACCGATGGTTTCATGCCTAGCCAGTGGGAAGGCAGTGTCAATCCCTGCACTGCCTCTCTAGTAAGGTCAGGCCATTGCTTTGCAATAATCTTACCCCTCTTGCTATCCAAGTTTGTTTTACAGCTTTAAGAAGGATTACCTGAACTGAAAGAAAGAATTGCCTGTGAAGTACAAAAACTCATCTTTTGAGGGCTTCTAGCCCTGCTGGCAGGCCCTGCCCCATAGGAGTCGGCAGCAGCTCTTGGGTGCTGCCGGGGCAGTAGCCAGCTGGGGTCACTCAAGAGCATTGCAAGAGGCTCCCTTCTCTCCCCGCCCCAAGGGGCCGAGATATTTAGACAGCTGCCTCGCTATGAATGGGACTCTGGCAAAAGAATTAAGCAGAGATTAAAATCAGTTTTAGCTGTTAAATGTGTGCTTTGCACAGCATTTAGCAACTAAAGGGCTAATTATCTTTGAACTTATGCACATGGTTTTAGATGTGATCCACACAAGTTGCTCTTTTTTTTTTTTTTTTTTTTCCTGTTTTTTAGGAGGAACTGAAATTCAGAATAAAAATGAGATGCTGGTGCCAGGGAGGGCACAGCTTTTTGAGTAGGCTGGAATTGGTACCCAAACTGGAGGGAAGCAGAGAACATACTGTATGAGAACAGGGGGTTTTTTTTGGGTTGTGGGTGTTTTGGTTTTTTTTAAACACTTGTCATTTAGATTCTCTTATTTAGCAGGTTTAGGCTCTCTAAGAAAATAGAATTACACATGAAGGTAGGGAAATCAGGCTACTCTGAAAGAAAACCAAGCTTATACCTGTAGGGAAATCTTACTCTGAAAGTAATTCTTGCTGGGCACAGAGAGTGAAACCTAGGAGATGAGCAGTACTGTCAGACTCACATGAATCAGCATGGAACAAATCAGATTGAGATTTAGAAAGCACAGAAAAATAGGGAGTAACTTGATGTTAAGTTGCAATATAATATAAGGGTTCCACACCTCTGTGCAGTCTGAGTGCTTTGGAAAGCTGCATCAGGCTCGAGATACCCACGTCAGTAAAAGCAGACAATGGGAGGAGGTAACATGGTTGATATAATGTTGGTGCCATTTAAAAACCCTTTAGGGAAGCAAGCAAGCATTGCCAAATGGTGATCAAATATTCTGGATCTTCTCATCCAGCATGAGCCAAATCATGACATAAGACAGTTTTTCTTGAAGCTTTTTTTTTTTTTTTAATAAACTTCAACTATTTTAACCTTTAGATTACAATTAAATTATATTTTAAGCCTCTCAGCTATGAACTGTACAGTTATTACAGAAATGGCACCAAAAACTGAAATTGTACAGCCGCTGAAAGAGTGCTGGTTGGAAGCCCTCTTGTCCAACCTGTGTCTTGCGTGACCTTTTGCACAGTGAAGATGTCCCTTTTGCTCCCCTTGCCTAAATCTCTGCATGCTTACACTCTCCAGCTCCTGTGGTTACTGAAGATTGTTTCTCAGCCTTTCTGGTTTTCTTTGGACTTTATGATTTGTCCACATCCTTCTTGAAGGGTGAGTCTGAGGCTAGAGGCAATCTACCAGTCAAGAGCTTACCCATGTTGAGGAGGCAGGAACAATGCCTCTGCAAGCAGAGTATCCTGGACTGATTTTTACTAAATTAAACTTCCTTCCCCATTTTTTTTCAGATCATCAAGATAATTTTGATTTCTACTGTCAACTCTTCCTAGCTTTGTTGTGTGTAGAAGTGGAATACATGTTCTCAATGATTTAATTTGATTTTGTTCATGAAACTATTGAATGGAAATAATTCCCAAGTACAGGACTGTCAATCAGGACACTCAAGATGATGGGACTTCTGAAATGACCATCAGATGTAGGAGTTATGTATTTGAGATAACAGCACTTTTGCCTTAATCAGGAGAGAATCAATATCTTATTTTTCTCATTTTCTTTGTTTCAGGCCTCTTTGTGATGCAAAGCACCTAATGGAAAGTGGTAGGTAGTGGTTAGAGAGCTATCTTGTGCCTAGCTTTCAGACCTCCTGATCTCAGCTCACTGAGTCACAGCATGACCTTTCATGAACGTTTTCAGCTTGTCCTATGTCCATTTTGTCACAGGTAAGGTACCATTTAATAAGGTCACTTCTTCAAGCTTTGGTGAAGCTTTCTGCTTTGAAGTCAGAGAATTAATGCTATGAAAAGGCCATATCCAAGAGCAAGTCAATGAACTTTTTGCTTCAGAAGGTGTTGGACCAAACCTGAATTTTAGAAGAAGGATTTCTGACTCCTGAAGAGTAATGTATGGATTATGCATTTAAGAAACCCACTAAGGGTAGTAGCATACTTTAACAAAAGAAAGATCTCTAGCTTAGGCAGCTTTGATTTGAAGAGATCAAGGGAAAAACAATTTCTTGGTGATTTAACAATGCAAATAGGTTCTGAAGTGATGATGGGAAGATGAATATGCAACTT
The DNA here is from genome assembly GCA_013399775.1 of Semnornis frantzii. Lineage (NCBI taxonomy): Eukaryota > Metazoa > Chordata > Aves > Piciformes > Ramphastidae > Semnornis > Semnornis frantzii. The sequence goes on from VWYK01004331.1 coordinate 31,399, forward strand.
AGAGTGGAGCTGAGCTGCAGCATAGCATTGGTACCACAGAGTTCACAAAAGGCAACCTTTGAATGACAAGCACCAGCTTGGGCAAGAGGCTTGCACTGGGAGCCAGCCAGGAGAGGTTAGAGCTCTGTGCAGTACCTGTTCCTGATGACTCCATTGCACTGTCCTCATTTCCATGTTTCTGCTGGTTACCTACCACCTCGGAGAGGTGTTGCAGGCATTTTCTGGTGTCATTGGTCAAAGATCTTTGTGTATGTAAAATTCGGGAGAGCTCTGCACCATCCCTACACAAAGGATGTTTGTAGATGATGGGTGAGGCAGTGATGTCCCAGAGAGCTACAGTGCCTTGGGCTATGATCTCATAAATTAAGCAGGGTTGGGCCTGTTTGTTTTTGAATGGGGACTTAGAAGGAAAAGTTGATTGCCACAGCAAATTTGACTTGGTAATTCAGAAGGTGGTGCTCTTCCCCCTAGATAGCATAGGCTGACATGACAGAATGATTAGGCTTACCACAACTCCTAACCTTTTGGAAAAAATGTAAACCCAACATCCTCACCTCTTGAGAGTGAACATCACAGGATTCATCCTATTACCCTGGAGTCCCAACCAAATTCCATCTCAAGGCAACCGCACCCTGCAGATGGAGATCCACCCTGCCCTTTCAGGAGGATGCATTAAGCTCTGCTTTCACTGCTCAGTCACGTTGTGCCTCCTGCTGAACCTCTGCAGAGCTCAGCACAGATGGCAGCAGTTATACTTGGGCTGGCAGCAAATGCCCTTTCACTTAACTTGTGCAAATGGCCTCACTGGAAATGGACTGTTTAAGTGGGAATTGCTTTCCCTACAGGAGGGATTTTGGAAGCTTTGGTGGAACCTGGGTTGTGTAGCAGCTGAAACCTCTTTCCACTTTGCCTCTGGCTTTTCCTACCATGGCATGTTGCCAAGCTCTTACAGCACAGGCATGCCCTGCTGCCCACTGCCATCTCAGAGGGACAAAAACCCCATTAATTTAACTGCTTCGTATACTTCTTCATATGCCACTGTGGCTACTTAGGCCAAATTCTGGAGTGATGTAAGTTATTTAGCAGTATGTAGATGTCAAGTGCAGCAATTTTCTGTACGGAGTGGGTGGTAAGGTAGGATTGCAGCAGGAAAAGCAGCCAAGAGGGTGGCCTTAGATAAAGTGCTCTCTGTGAGGAGGGCTGCTGAGAAGTGAGCTCTGGTTGCTTTGGCCATGTCTAAAGGCAGATTTGCTCTGTATTTATTTCATAAGCTGTGAAAATGCTTGTGTTCTTGATTTTCTTCTGGTTTAACTTAAACCTTTTCAATCCTCTTGGCAGATGCAAAACTCTTTGAAAACAAGTGTCTGGATGAGAATTTGCACCAGTTGAATTAAATCTGTGCAGGGTGCCCTTGTGTGAGTAAGTACAACTTCACCTTCCTTCCAGTATCCTCATCTTTCCCTGCCACACTGCTCCTGCTCTCACCCCTCTTGGCAGGGAAAAGGCAACGGCTTCATGACAGTAAGGTCACATCAAAGCTTGTTCTCGCAGGAAAATAAGCAATCCCCTGCTCCACCATCATAGTCACTGTGCAGGAAAAGGGCTGAGTGAACTGAAACCAGACTCTCCACTCAAGGTCTGTCAAGAAAGGCTCACTAAAGTGACAGCTGTGTGCCAGCAGGACAAGTCCCTGACTAAGTGACATGCAGAAGGGCAGAATGCCCTCATTACCAGCTCTGGCTGATCTCCCTTGGCCTAGCAGAGCACACTGGAAGAGACAGGAGAGGCAGGCAGCTGGGCTTAGCTCTGGCTTTTACGTATTCTTTACCATGCATGTCCTGTCTTGACAGTATTTATGCAAATGTTTAAGTAGGGGAAAAAGCTGTCACGTAAACCCAGAAATTCATCTGAAGGCCAAATATGTAGGTTGGTTGGCTTCTATGTTTCTCTCTCTTTTTTTTTTTTNAAAAATAAAGTAACCTATAAAATGATGATCTAGTTTAATATCCTCATTATATGTTCCAGGCAGTATCTGAGTCATGCCCTTTGCTCTGTGCTTTATACCCCTGTGGGGGATGTAAAAGTTCCATTTTTTGAATGTTTTTTTGGTCCACCTCAGTCAGATATGTCAGATGAGAGTGCTTGGGGGCAGGGTTGTGGGTTGTGCAAGTGAATTATCTCAGGTTAAAATTGCTGTCAGGACAGAACTCACAGGTCACTGTTTCAGGTATTTGGTTTAGTGGTCCTGTTCTTGCAATTCATGTCATCTTTTTTTGGTAGAAACACATCTAGAGTTCAAAGAAGTTTCCAATGGATTTTCTTATCCTTTAGTTTTGGTTAGTGTAGCTCCATTCAATTTAATTCTCAGCCAAAGCCAAGATCTGTCACTTTTAAGTGTCATTGAAAAACATTATTATAAAGAACTATAAAAGGAGCTGCTGGAGGTAGTCTCTTCAATTCTGATAGAACTGCTGCATGTTCTTTTGTTGTGAGTAGCCAATTCACATCAGTGTGGATATTTCCCATGCAAGTAGGGGGTCTTCTGGCATGCTCAGGCCATCTCAAGTGGGTACTTGCAGAGGTAGTGAGTAAGATCCACACTGATGAATACCAACTGTGGTAGTATGGTTTATAATGCAGATTCACATTCCCTAACTGCCAGAGTAAACCAGATTTGCCTTCCGGGATCTGCAGACCACAACAGTCCAGAGATCATCAGATTTTTTTCTTTTTTTTCCCTGAAGACTCAAGGTCACAGTTGAGGTACAGCAATCTAATATTTTCATGCTTATCAGCTCATAGACCCTGTTATAAGTCAAGGTGCCAAACTTAGCTTTCATGTAATTAGGATCATCTCCATCTGTAAGGCAGCACTTGTGAGCCTTTTCCACCATTACAGAAGGCTGAATGTTATTTACAACACTTTGTACCCAACAGGAAGGGACTGGGGAAAGGAGCTCTCCTTTGGGTTACAGACCTCTACCTACTCTGTCTCTCTCCCCCCTCCCACTGCTGTGATCTCCAGGGACTTGGCAGGTCTCAGCTTTTTTTCCACTAGAATTGCACTTTTTCCCTTGGGCTGTGTCTAAATTTCCTTGGCATGGAGAAAAGGGCTGATGTTACCACCATTTCAGGGAATGCAGCCGCATACAATTACTGCTGTTCAGATATGCTACACAGATACACTTGGAAATCTCCATTCTTTCCTTCCTCCCAAATACATGGCTCTAGTTAATGCTTTTGGAGAGGGTGGGTCTCTGGCTCTGTGATGGTTTGCCTGCTCAGAGGGATGACAGCCTGCAGTAAACAGACCTACTTTGCCAGATATTCTAGCCCATTTTTATGTATGGTGTTGGGGTCAACCAGCTAGATCCCGCTAAGACCTGCAGGACTGCACACGGCAGACAGCACAACACTTCCTGATTTGTCTTTCCTCTGCGCTTTGAAGTCCTTCCATCCCACCTGAGACCTTGTGCTCTTGCTGCCAGCACCTCCACCTCCTTCTGAAGTGCCTATGTTGCATGCCCTGTGATGTCAGGCTGTGAAAACACTGCCTCCGTGCACTGCAACGCAACCCTCAGCCTACTGTAGGCACATTGACCACAAGCAGTTATTATGTCTCATGGCCACGAGGCCAAGTGCCGTGCATTATGGGCATGATCAGCCTTCTCTAGAGCCAAGCTAGCCCTGGGTGCTGTCAGCATGAGATGTTCTGTACTAGCTGTCCTGGGAAGCTGGAATTGCTCCCTAGGGTGGATGTCATTAGTGATAGAGATATAACCTTTAGCTACTAATGAAATTGCTTTTCCCACTGCATAGGTAGAGCTGCCTGCTGTTAGCATTAGAAATAGCAGGTTCCAGACTTGCTGCTGACTTAGATGAGGCTGTTATAACTGTATCTTTGTTCCCCTGATTTACCATCTTCCTTCCCAGAACAACATGAATGCTAAAAAATTAACTTGTTTGGGTGGTTTCTTAAAGCATTTAATAGACTGAGGACATGAAATACTGTGCTGAGTTCTCTGGGAAACCTACAATTAGTGGGATGAAAATACCTTCTATAAATGATTGAGCTCCTGAAACAAGGCAAATAATTGAAATGTTACAGAGGACAGAGTTGAAAAGCCTTACAGGATTATCAGGGAGACATTGTTCAAAATACATCCTTGGTTTGGACACTAGCAGCAATGTTGTGTGCAGGCATTACTCAGAGCTCCTGCTGGGAGCGAGAGGTGGCAGGCCTTGTGTGCAGTACCTGTTTAGATTCATGAGTTGTTGGGGGTTTTTTTGGTACAAACTGAGAGGCAGTCTTCATAGCATACCTATTTCATTCCAGGGAGACTGCAGATTGATTATGGTGTTGGGTTTTTGTTTGTTTTATTATTTTAACTGAAGGCTGGTGTGCTGGTTTGAGGCTAATTGGAATATTTTACTGAGAGAAATTAAATCCTTAGCTGTGACAAGAGAGAAAAACAACTGTAACCTGTATCACTTCTTCTTCTGCTGAGAAACAACTAGTCAAAACATAGATGAGACACTCACTTCTCACACACTTCTCAGTTCTCAGTTGTTCTCCTTTCTCTCTCTGGTAGTTGCTTTCTGCCTTAACTCTAATCCGACCTAACCCTTTATTTCCCCTAACCTCCTTGTTGTCTTTTTGACATCTCATCTCAGATCTCTTCAGATTTATCATGTGAGATATATGGGGATTGATCTGGTTATTTCTGAAGGGAGGGAAAGGGGGAAAGGTGAGGGAGGTTTGGGTCAAGAGCCTCCTGGCAATGTGATTGTTTTGGAGGAATTTTGTGTTTCTGTGCTGCTTTTAACTTACATATAACTGTGCAATGTGTGTATATATATTTGCTTGCAAATTGTGCTAAGCTGTAAATAGAGCTTCAGTCCTTAACTTTCAGCTGACTGAGTCTAGTCTGGGTCAATTCCTTGAGGAGTGGGGGTGGAGGGTTGGAAACAGAGACAGGACAGATAACTCCCAAACCATCACATCTGGGTAGGTTGAAGCTGAGTCCAGCATGACAATGGAGCTGTGAGATGGCAGGCAGGCCTTTGGTTTTCCAGAGGCAGTTGCTTCTGACTACCCATTATGTCCTGCTTTATCTCGCTACAAAGAAGCTTTCCATAAGCATGAATAATGCCTTAGTAGGTAGATGGTAAAACCCCGCCTTTTTATCCTGCCTTAATTCATGCTTCCTCTGCTTTGGTGGCTGCCTTGTGTATAGTGCTGTTAAAAGTGCAATTATCATTCTTCCTCCTTGCTTGGTATTAAAGGGCGTATCCTCTCACAGCATCTCCTGGAGGCTTATTACTCAAGAGAGAGGAGTTGTGCAGTAGAAGCCAAGTTAAACTGAGTAAAGACTGTTTCCACTGCAGGGGTGGAATAGATCATTTTGTTGAAGACTAGATCATCTATGGGAGAATATATAACTGGAAGCCTGTGATGTAGGGAACTTGGTGCCATAGAGCTGGAAGATGTCACTTCCCTATGTTTTTTGTGACTTAGCCTGGTTCTGTCCCTCTTGTTCACTGCTGTAGGGATGCCAGTTGATGAGCATCACTTGCCTGATAATGGGAAATAGTCCTGCATGGATTTCAAAGCTGGAAGTTGTAATTGTGACTCTCTTCTCTGGGTTTCTGCAGGATCCTGACTGTTTCTTCTCAAAGAGCTGTCAAGATGCAGCCTAAAGATCCCAACTGATGGAAAGTGTAATGCATGCCTGAAAGAACTACCTTCTTATTTCCATTTTTTAGAAAAGTATGACTTTTCTCAACAAGAACTATTCTGGTGTTTAGTTGTCTTTTACAATTGCATCATCAGTGTTTTCCTTTGCACGTTGGAAAAAACACCTTACACCTTACTCACTGGTCAGCTTTAGATAGACAACCAGAGTTGCCATCTCCATTTATGAGGGTTCCAGATGTCTCTGAAGCTTTTTAAGCACCAGGCAGCAAACAGTTAAGGCAGCTGAGTCACAGGCCTCAGAGCATTTTGCTAGGGAGCCAGGTGAGCAAAGAACAGATAAAGGCAGCACCTGCCTATGGGTTTGGAACAGCCTGGGGCCATGGATAGAATGTAAATACACTCTGAAAATCTTATTGTTTGACACTGTGCCAGCGTCTTCTGGGCTCTTGTCATGGAAAATATTTTGGCTGAGGTCATTCAGTCAGCAAAAAACCCAGCATTTAATACCTTCTGGGGTGCCAACTTGCTTCTTTCTTTGTGTGGATAAATAAACAAAGTAAGGTAGCATTTCGTGTTGCCAGGATGATTTTTGTTTTATTAAGAAGAGTTTAAAGGTGGTTGATTGTTGATTTTTTTTTTTTTCCTTTTCTTTCTCCTTCCCTCTCTTTAAATGCAAAGCCTCTCTATGTTTCTGCTCCCTTTCTCTGTGTTTGCTCCTGGCTCACATGCACACGCCCCACCTTTAGAATGAGAACTAATGTCTGCTTCTTGTAAATCTCTGCTGACTGCCCCAGGCTATGTTTTTAATTCCTTTATTCAGCTTTGAGATGAGTAGGAGAAAGGTGCAGCTTTTTGAGATTATGGAAGTTGCCATTTCCCTTCTTCAGTCAATTAGGTGCATCGGTTGTTTTCAGCTAATTCTCAAAACTTTCCATTGATGGTAACTCTGAAGGGGGTGGGGGAATGAGGGGAGCTAGGATATTTGGGATGGAGTAGAAAGTGGGCTGGTAACAAGATTATCTACCCATAGAAATGACTGGTTTGCTGCATTCAGAGCAGATGAGCTTCTGGTCAGTCGGACTTAAGGCTTTTGATTTATATTTGTGCAATGTCTGTGCTTTCTCAAGCATAAGATGAAATATGGTGATCCCATCAGTGTTCTTGGGGAAGCTATTGCTTTCTCTTCCAAATTCATGCCACAGGAAAGTTGTTCAAAGCTTTATAGTTTCCTTAATTATGTGGTTTTGAGCCCACTCCCCACATCCTTCAGCTCCAGACCCTACCACTGCTGCTCATTTGGATAAGTCGTGGGTGTGCAGGTACTACTGGGTGAGGAGGCATTTGTCCAAGGATGACTCCTACCATTTACTTTGTCTGTTCTCTGGTGTCTCTCTGGCTCCTCTGGGCCTTGCTGGCTTGTAATACCCAAACCCCTTGTGGATGGTAGCTATCTTGTATAGATGTTGCAGACAGCACCGTGGGGTCGTGTGAAGTGAAACAAAGATGCTCCCTTTCTTCCACTGTGCTTCAGCAGTGACCAGAGAGTTCTTCTGCAATATAAGCTCTTTCTGCTTTCGAACAGGGAAGGAATGAGGTCAGTCCTCCTACATCAGCACTTTTCTTTATCTTGTTGTCTTCTACCCTAAGTCTGTCAGGGTCTGTGGCTTGTCTGGGAATGAATCTGCACACCTTGAGGCTGGGAATCATCTCGCCTGATATTAATTATCTAAAACTTAAGCATGAAGTCTAAGATTATCATCTGGGCACTCTTCGGTTGATGAGGAGTGCTGAACAGCCCATACCATTCATCTTACCCATTCTAGACATCTGCCTTATGTTGAGATGATTCATGCTTAGTAAACTCCTGCACTCTACCCAGACTGTTGGGGAGGTGTGAGCGAGTGTTCAACGCTAGACCCCCAACTTGCACAGGGCTCTTAATCTGAGAAATCCCATAGCTATCCTCTTTCTACCATTTACCATGGATGTTGTCTCTTTGCAGGTGAAGAGATATGCTATACTTTGTTGTCAGTGGAATCATCTGTGTTGATCTGTCTGTTGAGGTGACTTTGTGCTGGTTTTGATAGGAATTGTGTTATGCTCGTGATGGCCCTCAGTAACAGAGGAGGTTTTTCAAGTGAGAAGATAAGGAGATAAGTGTTTTGTCAAATGTCATTCTGTTATCACTTTTTCAATCAATCAGGTGGATTTCAAGTCCAAAATTTCACAGCTGATGAAAGTACGTGGAGGCCTGGTTTCCATCGGAGTTGAAGATCTCATCTTAACTGCTTTAATTTTGTGATAATCTATGGTTTGATTGCTTATTCCTGTGTGTGTCTTTGAAGGAGGAAGGCTGCAGGCATTTGCCACCCCACGTGAGAGACAGACCTCAAAATACAGAGGGAAGAATCAAGCTTGGAGCTGGGCTAATCTTCTTGGTTTGCTGCCGGGAGCACAATGGTGGCAAATCACTGTGGCAGGGGGCCCTGCCCTTGAACCGAAAACAGGAACTGGGCTGACAAGACAATAACAGTGTGTTGGCTCAACTGGCAAACGCACATCCCTTTTGGACAGACTCAAAATGTTACACTGAGCAGCAGTTAATACACCCTTGTGTAAGGTTCCTAATGGACTGGAGCCAGAATGCTCCATTAACCACACACATATAAAATATTCATTGAGCTTGGGTTTTGTTGCCAAGCTGAAGACAGGGGGAGAAGCTTTGTGTATAAAGATAAAACTGTCAGTATTGAGGACTGAAGGGAGGAGTTTGTGTTCTAAAATCTTTTATTCTTTTTAGGAGAAGGATTTCTTATCCTTGGCAGGGGGGTAAAGGATCCAAAGAGGATTAAATACAATACTTGCTGGGTATTACATTTCATGTTTAATTGTCCAAGGGGTGAAGGTACCTCCTGTGTCTCTGCCAGACTTCCTAATCTATTTTGTACTGTGTGGTCTCTGCAAATTAAACTCAAGGTCAGCCTTTAGAAAATAAAATAAATGTGAAAACCACAGAGACATTCTCCAGAAGAGTGACTTCTATTTAGGAGAAAACTTCCCTAAATACAAGGAAGTGAAGACTATAGTGATAGGAAGTATAAGCACCAGTTTTTTTTTCCTGAAAAACACATGTTCACTTGTTTTCATGTTGGTTTAGGTGTATAGTATAAGAAGTTTTCTGTATTCTGGGTGCTGGATGTACAATGAACATCTAGAAGAGATTTGATTGGAAAAAATGGACTTGATTTGCTGTTGCTGTTTGAATTAGGAGACAATAAGGGAAATAATATAACGGTGTTTCAGACTGAATGAGTAAATATGTGTGCAAAAGGTACTGTCCATGTGACCCTTCTATCTTCCAGAAAGTGACTTTGTGTATCCGCTTAATCATGACACATGGTGAAAGGACAGCAGTAGGTGGGTAGGGTGAGGATGCTGTGTGCTGGTTGGAATTGATAACTGGGATTATGAGGCCAGGAAGGAGCTTGTGGCATTTGGGCAGTCTTTGAGAGGATGCTGGAAAGGAGCTGATGACCTTCCTTGTGTGTCATGTCTGTGCTCTCATAACAGGACAGCCACTAATGGTGTTAAGGTTGTAAATAAGAGAGCAGTCTAAGCAAATCCACAGCTGAGCCAGGCACATGCAGATAGGAAGCTAGACCAGAAACAAAAGTGTCTGTGCTTTTCTATTAATATTAAATGTATATAAAGTGGAGTAAATTTTAATGTATTAACCTCTTATCTTACCAAATGAAGCTAACCAGCATGAAGCTGTACTATCAGGATACTTATTATGTAGAAATGATAAAAATGGATTTATGCTGCTGGAAGAATGACTCATAGTCTGTTGGAAATCAGAGTCCAATAAGATAAAGCAGTTATCTGTATCACCATTTACCACCCACTCTATATGGATTGAAAGTTGCCATGACAAATCAAGAAAAGCATTAAAATAAGCTTACCCTCTTAAACAGCTGACCATGGCAATGACAACATCCATGAAATCCTCAGAAAGATCAGAGGAAACGGAAAGACAGTATAGAAGAAAAGACATTGCAAAATAGTTGTCCTACTTAGGGTATAAAGAGCAAATTTTAGTCAACATTTTTAAACAGACCAATAAAAAAGAAAAATGTTCTCATCTGAAACCTTGTTTAAACTATGGCTGTTGAACTGAAGAGTTGCTTGGCAGTAGTGGTCAAATTCAATACTTCTATAGGAATAGTAACAGCATGATGAAAACCTCAATGAGCATGGCAGTATTTTTCTATAAAAAGAAGCTTAAATAACATTAAGGGAGCAGGTAAATAGTCTAAGATTGTAAATAACATTCTTGTAAATCAGAGAAAACAGATCTCCTCAGCTCCCAAAATAATCCTAGCTCATAAAACATTACTACAGCTAAATAGTGGCACAAGGGGTGGGCTATTAGAAATAAAAAACGTGTCCTTTACAAAGTGAAAATCATCTCCAAACAAAGCAAGCAGAGGAATATAATTTCTAAAAAAGTTAAATGTAAAATTATAACAATGCAAAGTACTTCAGTTTGAGGACCGACTCACAAAGGACATGAAAAGTAGTAACAAAAGCTCTTCCAAATGCAACAGGAGCTGGCAGACTGCCTGCAAACGGTGGGTTCTGCAAATGACCAAGGTGTGAAAGGAACAGTCAAGTTCCACCGTGTAGGAGAAGGCACTGGCTGCACAGCAAGTAGAAGTCCTTCAAGGTTTGAGCACAAGGAATGGCTTCTGAATTGGTAACAAAAGGTCTTTTAAAGCAGATCTGTGAAAGGGACAATAGCAAACCACCACAGCAAATGATGCTCACCTGAATGCTCCAAAGTACTCTGGTACTTCTGGGTTCAGACAGCCTTGATCCCAGAGGAGGGAAATAATGTGGCACTGACCTTAAAGAGTTCCAGCAGGGATTAAAAAAACCCTACAGATTACTCAAACCTGGCTTCTGAACCAGGAAAAATGGAAAGAAAATGCTAACAGATTTAGCGGCAGCATACCTAAATACAATACATTGTAGATGTGTCAACATGGCCTTTGTAAACTAAAAGCATGTATTTGCAAACACTGGTGGTATTTGAAGGAAGGGATAAGCATCTGGAAAAGCATATGGCACTTCACATAGTGTGCTTTGGGACTTTGAAAAGCTCTAATCAAACTGTGAGGGAAAGGATAGATATAATTAACCAATTTTTCCAAATAGAAAGTTTTCGTGTGCCTTACAGTGATCCTTTTAGGGGGCAGTCCTTGGAAAGTTCTTGGGGCAGTGGCAGGTGCATTCTTCAACAGTCTTATGTGGAAAACAGGGTTAATAAGGAGAGGTTGAGTTAGTTGATGTTGAGTTAGTTTATGTCAAAAAAATCACTGTTATATGACTACTATGACAGCAGTCCTTTGTAGAAGGATCTTAAGAGACTGGGAGTATACTGACAGTTGAAAATCAATGTCAAGATGCATAAATCAGGGGAAAATAATCCTGGCCGTCTGTGCTACTAGGTAGCTGTGTTTTATATGGTTTCTTTGTTCAGGGAAACTATTAATACAATCATTGTTGCTCATTTTCTAGGAATAACAAACCAGGACTAGAAGTTCCTATAAATAAGAAACAAAAAGTTTTGGAGCTGCGAGGAAAGGCTGACAGAGTTGAGGCTGTGCAGTTTGGTGAAGAGAAGGCTTTGAGGAGACCTTATAGTAGCCTTCCAGTATCTGAAGGGGGCCTACAGGAAGGCTGAGGAGGGACTATTGACAAGGTCTTGCAATAACAGGACAAGGGGCAATGGGTTTGAACTGGCAGAGGGGAGATTTAGACTGGATGTTAGAAGGAAGTTCTTTACAGGGAGGGTGGTGAGGCACTGGCACAGGTTGCCCAGGGAGGTTGTGGCTGCTCCCTCCCTGGAGGTGTTCAAGGCCAGGTTGGATGAGACCTTGAGTGACCTGTACTAGTGGGAGGTGTCCCTGCCTATGGCAGGGGGTTGGAACTAGATGATCCTTGAGGTCCCTTCCAACCTTACCATTCTGTGATTCTGTTTGGTAAAATTGAGAACAAAATAAAACAGTTTATACCACTGCAGTGTATATATAGGAAAGAGACAGAGAAGCTGACCTTCCTGTAGTCTTTCTGCACCTTGGCTGCTGTGTGCAGGACTGCTCACTCAATTTCAACAAAGATGCATTAGAAGTAGAAGAGGCATAGAAAAAGGCAGTAAGTGTAGTTAGAAGGCTAAAATATCTCCTTTATTTTTAAATAGAAAATTCTAAAGTGATGCTCCTCAGCACTGAAAACTGAAGCAGCATTTGACAAAACCTTATGGAGTCATGAGTGATATGGGAACTGGTGAATGAGAGCTGACTATTCTCTCCTTGTAACACAAGAACTAGAGGTGCTAAAGAAACTGAAGGGACCCTAGCATAGGTGTACCTTTTCATTATTAAAATGTGGAAGTGGTGATGGATACTGGAAATGACAGAGTGAAATAAATTTATATAGTAGGATTCAACAAAATCCTGTAGGATATATTCATCAGAGGCTACTAAGCCTAATGGTTAGTATGGACTTGGAGGTTGCCTTGAGTCCCTAAATTGTTGATGGCCATAAACTGTGGTCTGAATTTTGTGCCTGTTAAGTATCTGCTTTTGGACATTGTTGCTGGTAAACAGCTGGGCTAGACAAAGCTTAACTTTACCTGCACCACCAATTTCATGTCCCATTTCTACTAAGATTGAACTTGCTTAACTTTGAACTTTGTGTCCTGCTTAGTGTCATCTTGTAGTTCTCTTCGAAATATTCATTTTCTTTTCTCTAGGTTTGTGTGAGATTCTGGCTCAACTGGAAGCATTCATCTTGTCCTGCTTGATGTGCAGATTTCTGCATCTGCAAGGGAGCTTGTGGATCCCTTTTCACAGACAGAGGTCAGCATCGCGTATTTTCTTTTAAATGTCACAAAATTGCAGCCAGATTCACAAATTCAGTTAACTTACAAGCCCTGACTTGACAATGCATGTAAACACAGGACTAACTTTAAACATATACTTAAGTTCTGTGGATCTCAAACGCAAGTTTAAGTGCTTTGCCAGATAAAAATAGAAGCATGATTCAACAGTAGGCCTGACTTTCCATTGTGCTATTTTAGTATTATGCTTATTTAACTCCAGCTAACTCAGCCAGGATACTGGACTTGGTTTGGAGAAGACAAAGTTAGTCTGAAAAAAGTTATTCCAAACCCTAGAACTGGAAGAAGTTCTCTAGGACTGAAGATTTAAAAGAAAGGGCGTGATTGCAGAGTATTAGACTACTACTTCTGGATTCATGGTGTGAGTTTGAGTTTCATGCTGGAGTTGCACAACACCCAGATACAAGTGGGTGTTTGGCCATGTTGACAGTGTTAAAAGTGTCCAGATGTGAATGGTTTTGGCTATGGAAACTTTTGTGCTTTAAGAGTGCTAGCCCAGTTTTTTCAGACCTCATCCTCTGGTGATATGTATTTTTTTTCAGCATCACTTAAAATGTTCAGTGGTGTAGTGATTTGCCTACTGTAAAATCTGTAGATCTGCCTCCTGAAATCTAATTGCAGACCATTTCACCCGGAATTCCCTAAAATATAAGCAGGTATTTGAAGTGATAAAGAAAATGTACTGCCCCTGTGTTGAGCTGAACTGAAAATTAAGGAATCTCAGCACTGTTTGGGAGAGGACTAACAAAATTTTAAAGGTCATGCTAGAAGGATATGCTTCACCCAAGGTTTGAGAGCAGTCCAAATGCATGTAAATAAGATAAGCGCTTGTGTTCTATGCTTACATATGTTGAATGCTCTTAAATTCACTACAATTCACTCAGCAGTTTGAAAAGGTGATACTAGACAGACTATTCATAGAATAATCTAGATTTGTACCAAATTTTTTAGGTGTATGTGAATAGCTACCCTAGAGTTTGAAAGGCTACTGACTTGAACTGGTTGACAACTCTTAGTTTTGAGTCATCCTACTGAATGTATTTCTTTGTTCTGAATTGTTTATTTGTTAGGGGAATGGAAAAGGCATGAGAAACCCCTCAAATTATTTAAAGAAAGGATTGATCCTGCCCCTTGGTTGATAGATGTCCCCTATGAGGCCCTCACTGAACAGCAGGCAAAAAATTTCAGTGGAAGTTTCAGTGCACTTTGGTGTTTAGGGCAAATGAGGAATCAGGACACCAGATGTAAGTCATAATTATCTAATGATGGTCCTGCCTTAAATCTGAGTTCCTGATCTGCCTCGTGGGAAATGTCTTCTGTTCCATGGTAGAAAGGCCAACTGGAGCAGCTTTCTTGTGAACCTCGCAGGCATGTAACAATGATCAAAAGTCTTGTCAAAAAAAAAAAGGGGAAGAATTGACAGGGAACACAGTCATATACAGAATGCTACACAAATGGTTGGTTGTGCATATTTTTAAAAGACATTTGAGTCTAACATGGCCTACAAAATTCACTGATGACTAACCTTAGTATATTCCTCTAAAATAAAAATAGGTATGTGATGTTATAGAAAAATTAAGGGGACTTCTACATCTTTGAGTAACATGCGTGGCTTGCCCACTCACATTTGCACTGAAGTCTTTCAGGATTGATAAGATTAGTTTCCTTTTTGGGCTGGGGAACTGAAAACTAATGCCAGATTGCGTAGGCAGCTCTGGACTGACGTGAGTGGAACATTAAAACTCATCAATATCTAGAGATAGTTTCTTGACAGCGGTAGAAAACAACATGGCTAAGGCCCCAGGGTGCTGGGATGAACATTTTTGCCAGCCTACATGGGAAAGGAGGTAGATCCCTGGACATGTTTGGGATAGAGGCAGGAACAGCCTGGAGATGTGTGGAAGCTTTTTCTTTCCATTCCAATGCAGCTATGCTGAAATAGCAAATTTCACTGTCATAACAAACCCAACCTAGTTTTGAAATGGATGCAGAGAAGATTGCAGAAGATGGTTTCCTTGCTTCCCAGTCCCAAAGAGAAATATGAACTCTTAAAATACTGAGGCAGGTATTATGAAAAAGCAGACTCTGTGTACCAATGTGAAATGGGTGGAGGGATCAATAGCTAAAATTGGGGGTGGAGGTCTTGCCCATATTGGTGCCTTGCCTGGATGTAATACATAAACTTCAGAAATAAAGGCTCATTTGCAGTTGTGTGCACAAATAGGCATATGCATTGTCTCTGAACGTAGTGGAGACTCAGCCTGGTCAAGGAAGCAGAAAAAGTCTTGTTCCCTTGAAACCCAGTGTTCAGTTTTAGGAGCAGGGGACCCTGTTCCTCATTTTGTTCTATGGTTTTCAGCTGGTTCTGACAGTTTATGTGCAGGTGTTATAGGTTACACGTACAGGTGTTATATGTACTTGATGTTATAGGTTAAACTATTTGTGCATCTAAAATATACAAGGATGTGGGCTCTCCCACTTTTGAAGACACAGTGAAAGGGTTCCAGAGTTCAGTTATGCCATCATTCTGTTTTTGAGACTGGTATCTCAGCTGTGGAGAAGTGGAAGCAGAAAGCAAGCAGTGAGTCCTGTCCTCCGGGTACCGACTACAGCACACCGCCAGGTCCTGGTGCAACACAGTGTTTCAGGAGAGTGCTTGCTCTCCTGGAGCATTTACATGCACAACCACGTGTTCTGTCTGGATTTTACCAGCTGACCTTCAAACAGAAATTATTTCTGGTGCAAAACCTCCGTATGTCCATGTCTGGTTTGCTGTGTACCTCACTAGGAGTGATACAGGCATGCAGCTAATGGCTTCGTTAGTGTAGTTGTCCAGATTAATGTTCCTGTTCCCTTGCACTGAATTTCTCCTTAATACCAACATAACCTTTGTTTCACTCCCTCTCCATCCTAAATGTAAATTGACTTGCCACAACCTGCCACTCTCTAGAAATTACAAAGCCTCAGAAGATAATTTGTTACTAGTGCTGATAGCATCTGTTTATCCTAACGCACCAGCCAGTCAGGCCCTGCTCACCTGCGGATGGGGAGAAAATGACCTTCAGTAAAATCACAAACTTAATTCTGAAACAGCATCTCCCTTGGCAGCTAGCTGCTGGTAACCTGCAGTCCGCATTTTCAGGCAGGCAGCAGGCAAACCAGTGTGGGGTGAGTCTACCAGTAGCAAAGCAAAAGGTAACTTACACTTTTTAGATAGTAAGGAAGTATGGGAACACTCACAGGAGGATTATGGCATGAAAAAAAAAGTGCTGTGCACCAGATCTTTTCAGGATGCTGGATTTCTTGCCTCCATAAGAATGACAACTGCCTTTGCTCCTTTGCCTGCAAATGTCCAATTAGAGTTCGGTTCTGGTGCCCCATATAAGGTCTGGTTTATGGCATTGTCACTCAGAAAATCAGCTAAATAAAGAAGATGATGGAGTCTAAACGAAATAATCCATAGGAGTTCAGTTGACTGGTTGTGATAGAACTGGCAATAGTGGAACAAAAAAAAAAAAAGCCTTCTTTGTACCTTGTGAATAAACATGGGATGAATGTTTTTCTCTGGATAAGGGACTCATCTTCACTTCACTGGAATTTGGGAGTATATCAGCAATTAGGTTCAAAAGTTACATGTGCAAATCACTGGATTTTTCTAACTCCAAATCCCAGAGTTACAAAGCTGAAGAGCTTCCTAGGTATTTTTTTTTTAATTATTATTTCTAATAAGCCTTAGAACACTGGGGAA
This sequence comes from Semnornis frantzii, assembly GCA_013399775.1. Classification (NCBI taxonomy): domain Eukaryota; kingdom Metazoa; phylum Chordata; class Aves; order Piciformes; family Ramphastidae; genus Semnornis; species Semnornis frantzii. The sequence continues at coordinate 47,809 of VWYK01004331.1, forward strand.
GTTCTAAACACAAAAGAAATCTGATTTTAGATCATTAAAAAAAATAGATTGCTATGATCAGTAAAATTAACATTAATGTTAATTAATTCAAGGAAATTCAATGATAATGATACAATGAATGGTAAATTAATGTAACACAGGAAAAGGTATCTAGTATTGATACTTGGAAAATAACTTTGATCAGCCTCAGCTGGATTAAAAGTAAGTCTGATTGTTTAGGCTAATGTTGATATAGGAACTTCTGATGAGCCTTTAATCTGCTCTCATACCTATTCAGTCATAAACTGAAATAGTAGAGTATCAGATGGGGAGTAGTATATGGATTCTGTCTGAGTTACAGAACTCCAAGCGGGATTTGTAAATAGGTTTGAAGTGTAAACCAAATAGCTGTGTTCTCGGTGGGATCCAGTTGTTGCTTTGAGTTGCTTAGTGGTGTGGCTGGAAAGTGAGATTAGCTCCACGCTGCTGTTGTTACTGGATGTCAGAAAGCCTATTTTAGCATAATTTAGATCCCTTAAGAGAATGGAAATAGCAAATGCTTTTGCTTTTCAGAGTGCCACAGGTAAAGGAGATTAAAACACTGAAATTTATGTAGCAGATGGAACAGGCTGCATTGAGAAACAACAATCTGGAAAACAACTGAGGGTTTGAATGGACAATTGGCTGAAAGTCATCTCTCACTCCACTGCTGTGGCCAATCCTTGGATCCTTTCTAACGCTTACTTGATATTCCCTGCTTATGTGGCCAGAGATCACTTTACTGCTGTGTTTGGCACTAGTGCAACTGTTTGAGGAGCTCTCCATCCCGCTGCAGTGCCCACAATTAAAGAAGGATGTTGAAAAATGAGATGTTTAGGAGAAGAGCCACAAGAGTGACTGAAGGACTGGAAAACTTACCTTACAGTGGAGCCCATGTCCCTAGCTTACCAAAGGCAAGTTAAGAAAAACTCAAGTCTGGTTTTCACTTTGCTATATAAGGAAGAGACATTCAGAAACAGGAACTCCTTTGGGCAATAGCATAATAAGAATTTGTAGTCAGAATTTGGACGAGTTCACACCGTGTATAAGTCTTCAGCCTTTAACAGCAGAAACTATTCTTGGAGCAAAGGTCAGGGGTGTGATTTATTCTGTCATTGGCAGTAGACATCAGATGCATTTTACATCAGTTACACTCTAGTTCATGCAGAGTATTCATTCAGAGCAGCCTTGTTGCTGATATCCTTTCATAAGTCATATTTAGCTGGCCATGACTGTACTCTTTCACTTTAATTCATAATTCTGAGTTCTCACTCCACATTTTTCTTAACATAGATACATAAAATCTTCTGCATACAAATTCTGCTGTGTAGTATAAATCCTAAACTCCAATCTCCACCTTCAATGTAGAATTGGATGGACAAGCACAAATTGGTGGAATTACTTGTATGTGAGGTTTTGTTTGATTGCATGAAAAGCTTAGGGACTAGATGCTAATTTTAAAAACATTTCTTCAGATTTTGAATTCCCCAATCAGCACACAGCCTTTGGCAGGGCAGGAGATTTTCAATGAACAGTTAAGAGTCAGGCTGCTTTTCTCAAAGGGCATGAAGTCATAGTCTGGCAAGAAGGATCCTCCAACGTTTGTGAAGTGGACCAGGGAGTGCAGAGAAGAGAAGAATCACATGTCAGTGCCAGGTCCTACCTCTGGTGTTCCCTTTAATAAAGCCTGAACTTGCAGATTTGACTATCAGAATCTATGCAATGATTTATGACCTTGGCCACTATTCTGTCTTTCTCTATGAGGAGAGATTTTGCCCTGGACAGCAAAACAAAAATGTTGGCAATGGCACAGTGAGGAAGTTTGCCTTTCTGCTGCCCACACTGTGCATGCCCTCTGAGAAGGAAATCTACCTGAAAATTTCCCCAGCCCACAAAACCAGAATTGGGCAGGACACATCTCAGTGCCCACTGCATTGGGATTGAATCCAAACGGTCTTTGAATGTGATCAAACTTCAGGTTTGGAAGATGCTTGAGCCCTGAATCTGTTTGTGTGGGTAGTTTGGGTTGGGGGTTTTTGTTTGTTTGTTTTTGTTTGGGTTCTTTTGTGGGTTTGTTTGTTTGCTTGCTTTTTCTGTTTTTTGTTTGTTTGTTTGTTTGTTGTTTTTTCCCCCCCATTTTAGAAACATTACCTTCTAGTTTACTTCTCTAGGACCAATTAACAGTCTTCAAACCAAACCAGATCTGTGCCTTTCCCAACTTCTCTATTGGGTTACGTTGATCTCTGAGCCTTGAATTTACCAAAGAGAGGTCACTTTGCTTCCTTCTACCAAAATAGGTTGTTACCAGAATCATGTAAACCAAGCAAATTTTGTTGAAGCCTGGATTTGAAATGTTTTATTTCAAGGATTTTTTTTCTTACTTACATGTCAATATGCTTTCTCCAAAGGTTCATTTAGAAGGCTCAGACTCTACTATGATTGAAGTTGACTCTGTAGCCTTAGTTTTCCAAATTTTTATTAGACAAACTGTCTTCCTTTTCTCCATCCAGGCTGTGGAGACGGCTCAGAAGGACCCAGCACTTGGCAGTGCTGGCTGTGATCTTGCACCAGCCCCTTTATACTCACATCTAAACAGGGTTCTTGGGCAGTTTTGGGAACCAGGACATATTTGGTTATTCAATTGCTGGTGCAAACCTGAACTTTTGAAATCCTATCTTCCTGGGAACTCTGAGGGATTGCTCTAATTAATTTTATTTTCTCTTTAAATCCCAAATATAGTGTAATTTCTGTGGATGCTGAAGAAGGGAATACACACCTTTTCAAGGTAGCACACATCCTTTTCGTCATGGAGGTCTCATCTGCAGCTGTATTGGGAAACTTCTGTACAGTAGCAGTGGTGAGATCTCTTTGCTGTCTCTCTGCTCAGGGTTGGATTTCAATCTCTGAGCACACTTTTTTAAATGGGATTTTCATCCCTAATGCATGTAAATATTGGTTAGCTGTAAATGCTCCATCCTTTCTTCATAAAAATTAGTGTCAAGCCAGTACCCTAGACTCATGGATAAGCTATGCATTGTGTGTGCTGTTTCAAAGTTTTGGAGAAGTTCAGGAGTGAACTTGGTGTTCCAGGCTCCAGCCTACTGTCAGCTACCCATGCCATTGCTATATAACAGCATTGCAAGAGCATTTGCTGGTGGACTGCAAACATAGAACTATACACCATATTCTCTGTCGTTCTCCATATCCTTTTTTATTTGTTTTGTTTTGGGTTTTGTTTGTTTGTTTGTTTGTCTGTTTTTTCCAAATCTACTTTAAATTCCAAATCTAGGAGCTTTGCAATGCAGTGAGGAAATGTCCTAGTCCAAGGTGTTGTATGAATGTGGTAGATAGAGATGTAGTTCTCAGTTCATCTGAAGGTATTTACTATCGTGACTGTAAACTGACATAAATACTTTATTCATTGGTGGTTTATAGATACTCAAGATAGATGGTGTGACATTTAATACATTGGTGGAGCATTGGAAGGAATTTCATTAATAATACTGTAAGGGATGGGTTAATCAATTAATGCGAGACAATATATAAAAATATTAACAGTTTATTAATATTAAATATTCAGAACTCGCATCACCCCGATCACCATTTAATAATAATATTAACAGGTTCTTTGCAACATTAGGAAACTAT
>VWYK01004331.1:51652-80361 GCA_013399775.1 Semnornis frantzii
GCTGGCGGTGCAGGCCAAATGCGTGGAGGTATCACAGGCAGCAGGCACGGGCACACCGTGTAATGGCAAAGGGTTAAAGGCAAAAGTGAAAGGCAAAGGCCCTGTGCTCTCTGCTGACCTCCCTTTTATCCAATGCAGCAAGAGACCAATGGGCCTTTGGACACAGGACAGCCAATGAAATGGCAGTTAGCCAAGATTTGCCCATATTAGGTGAAACCATAGGCCTGCTCCACCCTTCTTTGGGAAGAACACGGGCCCTGCACAAGGCTGCCCCGTGCACCCTGTTTACCACAGGGTCTGGGCAGGCAACGGACCCCAGACTCAGTGGCGCCAGGCCCTTTGTCCCTTTTCCCACCGTTGCTCTCCCCCAAAACAGCAGGAAGGAGAGCAGAAAAATATGTCTGGGCAAGCCAGGAAAGGTATAAACCCAATTTGGCTTGTCTAGGCCTACCACGACAAATACCATTAAAGAAGTCTCCTGTAAACAAGTGCCTTTGGTTTGGATCAGCTGGAGACCTCTGGAACAACTCCGTGATAAAACTGGAAAATTTTCCTTTCTCCAATATGCACACAATATTGGGTCTCTTTAGTCAAGGAAAAGTTTATTATTGAAACGAGCTTTGTGAGAATCCAATCAAAGCAAAAATAATACTGAACTATTTTGTGATAAATCTTACAAGACAAAGATTCTTTCTGGAGATATTCTGCAAGGGTGTTTCATCTGGGACAAGAAAATGAGGTGAGGAAGAAGAATAGTAAAATGTATATATTTATGTATTCTTGTATATATTCATATTAGATATTTATTTTAAAAGAAATATTTTTTGTCATTATATTGATTTATTCGTTTTTTTATTAAGGATCAGAGTAAAGTTCTGTGTTAACTTTGGATTTCCAGACTTTCAAAACCTAGTATCTTTCATACTTGCATTTCTCTAAGTCTCCAGAATAAACAAACAAATTACTGTGCTTGTTCTCAGGATTAATATGTCTTTCATGAACCCTATATTCTCCATCAAGAGGCCCTGCATGGTAACTGTAAGGTCTTCACCCAAATTCCTTTTGCATGTAAGCTTTCCAGCTCCAGGCTCTGTTCTGTTTGTTCAGAGAGCAAAAGGTGAATCACTGTCTTAATTAAGGTCAGTGTGTGGTAACTTTGCTATTCTTCCAGCTATTCTTAGCTGGTGAATAAAGAGTTAAAAATAGGACAAATCATCTCTTCTTTAGTTATGGCCTGCTTTATAGGACAGGCCTATAAACATTGTCAGTGATTGTGTATTTTGATTAATATTCATATTTCCATCCATATTTTTCTTTCAAAGGCTAAGTTGAATGCAGGCCACAGAATCAGTTGAACTAATATTGTGCAACATATCACTAGGAATGGAAGTGAAGCCATTGGTTTGACTGGAAATTTTTTTTTTTTTAGTCTAAGTTGATAGATCTTATGTTTAGTGCCTCTGCATAGGTTTGTTTGAGTCTAAAACACAGCAGCAGAAGTAAATCAATTTCTCAGACTCTAGCTGAAACTGTAGCTGAAAGTTGGGGTCAGGAACTTTAAAGAAAAAAAAAAATCCATGGGTACAGAGGAAAGAGGGAAGTGGGTTCTACATCATTACAACATTTTCTCTTAATAACTTGTAGGAATTTCATTGTAGGCCCCAAGGCAAAGAATTTTCTACTCAGGCTGCAAAAGGGAGTGTTGAAGTGTTGGGAGAGGCAGGATGAGAAAGCAGCTACTTTGCTTAGGCAGTTGTTCTTAGAAGAGCATCGTTGGCAAACCAGCACAATAATTTTGCAAAAAAAAAAAAAGGCAAAGACTTGCCCAGGAAGGAGAATTTTGCTGAGGAGGTATTAAGGGGGAAAAAAAAAAAAAATCAACTTTTATTTCATTCTGTTCTCTAAAGGCATTTAGAATTTTGCTGTGTAGCTCTTTCATACCAAAGTAACTCTCAATGTAAAGCCAGTTTCTCTGCCAGCATACTTTTTAAAGGTGAAGCACAGCTCTGTTTTCAGAACTCTGTCTTCTTTCAAAATATGTTTTTGGTTTTTTTTTTTTTCCTGGCTGAAAGTGAGCTACTGGGCTTTAGATCTGTAAAAGCAGTGCTAACATGGTTGACTTCTACAGGGGTCAACCATGGATAGAAGTTGGTAGGGTTAGGATGGTTGTGGCTTCATCCAGGATCAGAAGAGAGATTTCACAAAGGCTCCTTAGTACTGCATGGAGGCTGATCTCTGTGCTCACCCCTCCATGCCAGGGGCGCAGTCAGTGGGCAGTGTTGTAGACCATGTACTCTCCCTGCAAGTGCTCCAACTGGATCACAGCTTTTTAAGACATAATATCTCAGTGCTAAAAAAGTGTTACAGGGTTACCAAAGTGCTTGGATTCAGCTCGTTGATGTATCCTTTCAGTAGGTTTGGAATGAAAATGATCTGTTTGGAAAAGACCTCGAGGATCATCCAGTCCAGTGCTCAACCCAGTGCTGAAGGGTCAGCACTGAGCCATGTCTGTAAGTGCCAGGTCCATATGCTGCTTAAACATCTCCAGGGATGGTGACTCCACCATTGCCCTGGGCAGATCATTCTGATGTTTGTGAACCCTTTCAGTGAAGAAACATTTCCTAATATCCAACTAAACCTCCCCTGGCACAGCTTGAAACCATTTCCTCAAGCCCTGTTGCTTGACACCAAGGAGATGAGGCTGCCTCCTTCATGCTTCAAACTCCCTTCAAGTAGTTGTAGAGTGTGATGAGGTCTCCTCTCAGCCTCCTCTTCTCCAGACTGAACAACCCCAGCTCCCTTGGATGCTCCTCGTAGTCTGTGTCCTCCAGACCCTTCACAAGCCTCACTGCCTGTCTCTTGACGCGCTCCAGCCCCTCACTGTCCTTCTTGTAGTGAGAGCCTCAGAACTGAACACAATACTTAAGATGCGGCCTCACCAGTGCCGAGTACAGGGTGATGATCACCGTTCCATTCCTGCTGGCCACTGTTTCTAATACAAGCCAGGATGCCATTGGCTTTCTCCATCAGCCCTGTACACTGCTGACTCACGCTCAGTCAACTGTCAATCGATACCCTCAGGTCCTTCTCCAAATTGCAGCTTTCCAACTATACATCCCCAAGTCTGTGGCTTACCATGGGGTGGTTGTGGTGCACGTGGAGGACCTGGCATTGGCCTTGTTGAACTTCATATAATTAGCCTTGGCCCGTGGGTCTAACCTGTCCAGATCCCATTGCAAACCTTCCCTACTCTGTAGCAGATTGACATAACCACCCAGCTTGGTGTTGTCTGCAAACTTAATGAGACTGCACTCACTTAATCCTCTCAACCAAATCATTGACAAAAACATTAAAGAGAGCAGGCCCCAGTGCTGAACCCTGGGGGACATCACTAACAACTGGGCATTGGCCAGATTTAGCTCCATTCACCACCATTCTTCTGGCTGGGCCATCCAGAGAGTTTTCTATCCAGGGCAAAGTGTACTTATACAAGCCTTGTGCCATGAGTTTCTGAAGGAGGATGCTGTGGGAGAGAGTGTCAAAGGCTTTAGTAAAGTCCAGGTAGACAATGTCCATGGAAAAGAAGAAATTCATTTGGACACATCTTTCTCCTAAATTGTCTGCCACTGTTCAGACACTGTCATGAAGCTGTGTGCATCTCCTTCTTGGAGAGGTGGGGGTGGAGGGGGTGGGGAGGGTGTTGGCAAGGAAAGTGTGAGATGTTGTTTGTTTTCAGCTTGTATCAACATCAGAGCACTCGTTGTTATTCCCCCCATCAAGACACACTAAGTAAGGACACTTCATAAGTCAATATAAGTACTGTATTTCATGACTTGAATGCAAAACCTGTATTAGTTTCAACCTGCTTCTGGTAACATGTGTCTAGTGCTAAATTATCTCTTTTATGTGGTTTGTGTATTACACGCTAACCTCAGATTGCTTTCATGTGTTCAACTTTCAGGAGTTCAAGAGTTTTGCAGGAAGAGCAGCAAAATGTGTTTTTTGTCAGTCTCTTTGGGTTTTGGGCTGGGTTTCTGAAGAGCAATCTGAGCACCAGTGACTGCCTGGAAGACCGGGGGTATGCAGCTTGCGTGGTGCAGACATTTGTGAGTGCATGTGCGTGGGAGGCAACTAGCAGGGGAACCTATTCAGGAAGAACTGTAACAAAGCGAGTCAAAGGCTGCAACAACCCAGTGACAAGCTGATCGGGACAGATTGGGAAGTAACAGTAGCAGAGTTCTTATTTTCTTAAGCAGCCGCACTGCTAGAGATACAAATGTGAGGGATAAATTGTAGACCTGGCAGTGATTCATGCTGAATGGTGTTGTGCCACGATGGGGGACTGGACTGACAGCTTTAGGCCTGAGTGGCTCACTTCTTGCTGAGCCACCTGAGCCTAAATCAGAGTTTCAGAATAAAACTAGTGTTTTCTAAATTGATTGTAGTTTCTCTGGGTAATGTTTTGGATAAGTGACCCCATGGCTGGTTATTGAGATAGGGTTAGTCACGGAGACTTCATGCTTGTCATGGTGCTGTGTGGATTTCCTGTCTTTAAAGTTGTATTCCTTTGCTCTGCCTGGGCCTGTAGCGGTCTTCCAGAGACTACCCATTGAAGGATGGAGGGAGTACAGGGGATTGTAGAGGCAGGAGCAAGGAAACTGTGTTATGATGGAGCAGTGCAGTGGTTACAGCAAAGCTTGGGGAGAGGAGCAGAGGCAGGCTGGCATGTTTGGGCTGTGCGCTGCAAGTGCTCTTCTCAGGCTGCCAGTGGCCAAGGACAGTCCTTGTGATGGATGTCATAGCATGGGCTGGCAGACAGCATGTTCCTCATGGTCTGTCTTCCTCTCCTTTGCACCAAACAGGATCCAAGGCAGTGGGAAGCCCCAAACCACCCTGCTTGCAGCACGTGCTTCGCTCCTCCATGCTGTGAGCCCTCCCTGAAGGAAGAGGTGGGACTGCTCCCTCTGTCTCTTCCTGAGTGGAATGATCTCAGCATGAGTCACTTGTGGCACAATATGGACCCTATTTCTTTGGAAACAGCATCCAACCAGCAGCTGCATGGCTCAGCATGTCTTCTGGAACAGGGCAGGGCACCTTCCTAACTGAAGTGTTCAAGGGCAAGGCTTGAGCATGCTCTAATTTTGCAAATGGCTCTTGCCCGAGAGCAGGATGCAACGAAGAAGAGAATGTGGGGATGCTGCAAATCCATTTCCCTCGTTCTTGGAGTCCTTTTAGTGCTCTCAAAACGTTTGCTTCTGAGCCTACAGGGAAAGCCACAGAGGTGGAGAGCTCTCTGCTGGAGATAGTAGCTGTTAACACAAAGGAAGATCTCGGTTCACTGATCCCTGGTGTCTCAGTAGAGTTTCAGCAGTTGAGGATTGTTCCCCAAAATCTCCATGTGAGTTCCAGCCTCTGTGCTGTGGGAAGCTACCTTGAGTCTTCTTCTCTGGTCTTCATTTTTAAGCTATCTCATGAGATTCTCAAGTGTCTCCCAGAACAACACCTTCCTTTCCTTACAGAGGTTTACCCTTCCCTCAGGTCATTGGAAAACACTACCCCAAAGCCATTTGCTTGGGCTGAATGACATGCTAGGCAGTTAATGAACAGCACAGCTGTGTCGAAGCATCTCAGCAATGAACACAGGCTAAAATAGAAACCACAAGCGGGAAACATGCAAACACTTCCTGTGCCAGAGACAAAATCCAGGGAATGCTGGGCTGGATTGCTGGCTTTTCACGCCTCTCACTAATTAAATCCTAGTCTGTAGTCCCCTTGTCCACTCCATCTGAGTTGGTGGTTTCTAAAAGTTTTATGTAGGCATTTCCATTGGGGCACCTTCCAGTAACAACAGAGACCTTCACTGATGGATTTTAAGGCGGGCACACATAATTAAGTTGGGTTTTGGAAGGCTGGTTTGCTGCAGGCAAATGGTCCATCACAGAGTTCAACTGGCCAGCTTGCCCGGTTTTTAACCTCACCAAGATTTTGTTACAGTTAATCCTTTCCTGATGGTCCCTGCACCCTGTTCCAAGTAACTTAAATGATACAGCTTAAGTCTATTTAAAAGGAGGGGTGGAGTCCTTGTCTCACTCATTCCAGGAAAGAAACAAACACAGGCCAGTCAAAGAAACAAACCCAGGTCAGTCAAGAGGTTTCAAGTAAAATTGGATGATACTTGAAACATGAAGATATTTGGTTTGGTTAACAATACAAATGTGGTGAGTGGAACAAAGTTGTCTAGTTTTTAACCAACGTTTTTGCAATGTTGCACGCAGAAATGGGAGTGGTAGTAACTATGTAGCCAGTTTTTCATCCTGGATTTGGAAGTGTTTTTTATCCTGGTTTTGGAAGTGTGATGCCTTTGGAAAAACTAATTGGCTATTATATAAGAAATTTAGTTCTCATTAAAAAATATGTTGCTAGCCCTCACATTTGAGTAGAACGTGATCCAAGTACATCTCAAAGTAAAACAAACCAAATAAGCCTCACCAAACCTCATGGTTTCTGAGTCAAGCCCTGCACACTCATATTTCATTTTACATTTGACACTTTTGGTGTTGGCATTTCTGCATTTATAAGTCAATGGATACCCCGAAGCAAAGATTTGATCTTTCTTGCCTAAGCTTGTCCTGTGAAAGGCTATTGGTAATAAATATTATCTCAAGTGACTGTAGTGTAAGTAATGGCATTCCTTACCCAAAGATCACCCACCCACACCCCCCTAAAAAGAAAAAAAATTACTCTCTGTTCACATTGGGACGGAAATGCTGGGAAGGAAATGCTGGGAAGAAAAGTGCAAATCACTCTGGTCTGAGCTCTTAATGTCACAAACAACTCACTTGTGTACCAAGGGCCAGGTAGACCCAGCAGGATATGAACAATCTCTGGTTGGTGATCTCTATTTCTGTTTTGCTGGTGAAGCCCACACCTGAGGCTGTACTCAAACCACTCTCTCCTTCCTTTCCTATAAGGGAATACTGTAATGGTAGCCCCTTTCCAAGGGGAAAACCAGGCTGCTTTCCCCTCATTTGGCCTGGCAGCTTGGGCCTGCTCCGCACAGTAGTGCACCTTCCCAACAGCAGGAAGTCCAAGCTCGCCCTTTCTAAGCAAGGACTGATGCCTTGAGTCTGAGCCTCACCAGCAGCCACCAATATGGAGAGGCATGAAGATTACCAGACCTTGTACTTAAACCCACCCTTGGATATGTGCATCCACCAGTGCTACTGCTACAGCACTCAAATGGTGAGTCTTCCTTAGAGACAAAACTGTAAGGTAAGCCCAGGCTCACCCTCCTTTACTGCCTGCGAAAGATGAGTGTCAGTGGTAATCCTATGAAGAAAGAATGAGTCTCATTTTTTAGTACTCTCTCTTTTCTTTCTTCTTTTGTTTTCAAGTATAGGTGGTAGAGGGAGGGTCTTGGAAATGCACTGGTTCATCTGTGTTTTTAAGCTAGTGATTTATATTTTAGGCTTCCCTGTAAAATATAATGATAGATTTCTTCACTAATAATTACAGAGGAGGGGAAAAAAAGCTTCATCTGAGTTGCATAAAGACTAGCTTTATTTGGGCATGTGGTTTTATAAGAGTTTAATTGTTTATCATCTGGGAAAGACCATGGGCTTTTGTTCAATGATAAGAAGGGTAAAAAAATTTAGAGGAAATTCAGATCATAAATGCCTCTCTGAAGGCTTTCTCTGTTCCACCACAGTATGTTAGTGATTCTCACTGGAGTCAGTGTGTGGTTCTCTTATCTTGTGGTGGGAAGATAGACAGTCCCTAGGGAAAGCAGTAAACTTCCTGAGTCTTTGAGTTGGGTAATAGAAATTGAGAGGTGTGATTTTCAGAATCTCTATTCCTATCCATCTGTAAATGTTCCCATAGTGCTTTGCAGTTTGAATTCTCTTAATTGCATGATGGATTTACAGTTTTACATTTCAGATATAATTACCTCTATTATTGAAAACAAAGGAGACACGTGCCAATCTGAAAGAGTAAAGGCATAGCCTCAAGGAAAGGGATTAGTTCATCTTGTCTCTTGCCCTTACACATGCACATGCAGATATTTCTGCACAAATCCCTGTCTACCTACTTGTCAGTGCATTCATTTTCCATGGGCTTCCTGGACTGCCCTTTGGGAAGGCTTCTGGTGATTGAAAAGTCCTTTGATTGATTAAGTTCATAGTCACCATCACAGACCAGTTGCCAAAAGAGGTGCAAGTATTTGAACTTTGTTATATAAGGTAAGAGCAGAATTAGCTCTTTAATAGTGCTTCCTTATATTTGGAGAACTGGAAACCCACAGACCATCAGACCAAAGCACCAGGACACTCAGTGAAATCCCTGTAACTGGTTCATAGAGAGTAGAATTCTTCATGTGTTCATGAGGCAGTAAACCTCATTCACTAAATCCTCTCTTTGGAGCTGTTTTTACGTTTAGGGCAGGCAACTTGTCTGCAGGATCTTCCAGACCTTGCTTGTTCTCTCACCAGACATACCTCCAGAGTTACCGCCGGGTTGTGCCTGCTCAAGGAATTGACTGCAAGTGGAAGCAGGACTGGACTTCAAATTTCTGTTTGCTTTTAGATGTTTTTATGAAAATTATTCAGCTGCCACTATTCACTTCCAAGTTATTTGACATCACACCCAAAGACAGACATGATGGCTGCTGCCCTTTACTGCAGGTGGACATCACTAGATTCACATCACATACAGATTTGGAGCTTTCTTAGCTCCCTTTAAGGTAAGCAGTTCTGCTGCAACTGAGTGATATTGAGAAAGGAGCAGTGAGGTGTGTTTGTGTGTCTGTGTGCACATGTATGTAGGCACAGAGCCTTTGATAATGACAATGGAGCATGACACACGTTAGAGCAGGGTGGTGTCATTTTTCATATCAGTCTCATTCATCTCTCTGCATCCCAAGTCAGGAGTGAAAGGTTGTGATGATGTTTGGTGGAACAAAAGCAATCACCTGATGGTCCTGTTGTGTACACACCCGCAGGTGTTACCCTGGGGACCACGTGGCAGTGAGGGCAGCCTGCCTATTGGCATCCGCTTGCTGAGAGCTGCTTGAAGAAGCTCATCAGGCAGGTTCGTTTGGAGCTTTCTAAGCACCTGCCTCCCCTCACTGTGTGGCTCCTTGCTGTCTCTGCAGAGCCCCTAGATGGAAGCAGCAGAGTTGTCAAAAAGCACCAGGAGCAGACAAGAGCTGGGTTTGGAAGCTGCTTTTGGTACGCTGTCCATACATGACTATGCAAGTCAGCCAGGAGTGAGTCCACTAAATCCCCATGGGGTCTAGACCTCCTTTCCCTGTGTGTATCATTCTGATCTGCTTACTGAGGTAGTGTCAGAAGCCTCCTTGGCACAGCATGTGGTTCTACAAATGAGATTCATTCCATCGAAAGTGGACATGGTAATGTTTACACCTGAACTGTCTAGACACCCCTTCTGTCAAGTAGAGAGCAACAGGTGTGTCTAGGGGCTGAGTCACCTTAACCTGACAACCCAGACCAGTCTCTAGCAATGACGACATGAGCCCAGAGTGCTCAGGCCCAAGGGAAATACCTGCACTGTCAGGCAAGCTCAATCCCCATCATCTTCTCCTGTTGACTGTGGCAGATGAGAAAGCTGGTTTGTTCTGCCCTTGTCCATGTCTTCCAGGTCTTCTGCTATCTCTGAGGATGAAAAAGGAACAGCCAGCTATTAGCCAGTGTTCCACCTTGAAATTTTGTATCTCATGCTTTGTCTGATGATGAACACCTTATTATGACATCTGGAAGTATGCATAACATCAGTGGTTAATGCAAGTAGCTCAGCACAGTCCTAACTAATGAATGCCTTTTCTCTTTCTAAGATGCCAGACTCTACTGTGAGCTACCATTAGGGGTATGCAAAGTCTCTAAATCTCTTGGGATCAATTTTGCACAACCATGAGACCATACTCCAATCTATTGTGCTGGTGTCCCACGGTGAAGTAAACCTCATAACACTAAGCTTCAGTCACTGAGGAGGATTTTAAGTGACTTTTAGGTGTGTGGCCAGTGGGCTAGCTGCTCTGCAGTCCTGTGACACTTCCAGACTGGGCATTTAGCAGAAGCTTTACCAGCCAGTCTGTCAGACACCTGGTGCATAATACTAGGAGATGGATACAAGAAGTCATTCGGGCTGAGGAGCTGCTTTTAGTGAGTGTGTGTGTAGTGCCCACATCCAAAATCTATCCACTGCTGTAATGTTAAGCTATTTTCTGAACTTCATTATGTTGTGCTCTTTCTGACTATCATGTTCGTATAAAACTTAGGCCTTTAGGGTAGAACTTTGCTTCCTTTGACACTCCTAACTGATTCTCGAAAGCTTGTATTTGTTGTTGCTGTTGAATAGCCAGTAATAAATAATCTTTTGTTCAAGGCTCCTAAAATGTGCTACTGAACCTCAAACCACTTCTGAGTTGCCTGTACCATGAGTACCACTGCTCCTGATTTACAGTTAGGGGAAGCATGGCACAGACAGTACATCTTAGAATGATACAAAAAACTGTGCTGTATTTTATATAGGGAGACCACACATTCCCTACCAGAAATCTTGTGCACCTCAGTGGAGATAAATGAAGAAAGGCCTGAGCAGGCTAAATGAAAATAGCTTAATCTTGACAATGTGTTTGGGAAAGGAGATTATTACCCTGTGCTCCTTGTTTCAGGTTAGAGTTGAATGAGCACCTTCCTTCTAGAGATACAGAGCTCCTGTAAGTGGGAGAACAAAAACATTGGAGAGGAAAAGCCTCAGCCCTTGAATTCCAAAAATACCAAACTCCTTTCAGAGTAACATTTATATGCAAGAGGACAGTCTCCCTCACAGAGTTTTTCTTGTTGCTTGGACTCCACTCACTGGAAGCAAGCACATGACTTAAAAAGATATTGGAAGAACAGCTTGAACACAGAGTAAGGAATGACCTGGAATCTCAAAAAGCAAACTAGCTTTTCAGTAGCCTGGAGTTTGGAATGAGAAGCTAAAAGTTGTGTAAAGCTGCTAAAGTTTGAGTTATGCTTCTTACCTAGAAAATGACCATTCTTAGCTTTTGGCATTAGATTCTCTGGTCAGGAATTAAGATAACTGTTTCAAGCTGGATGCTCATCTGCAGCTGTGGTGGTGAATTTTCTTGAATGTGTCAGTATGAGGGATTAGGTTATTTGAGGGCTGGAGTTCCTAAGATCTCTTTGTCTGGGATCCAGAAAAGCCTTCCTGTTGAGAAACACTGGCCTGCTTCAATGCAAGACAAACAACACAGCAGCTCCTACTCTAGCAGGATAGTGGAGGTAGTGAGTTATTTCCCTTTAACATTGCAAGCACACCTTCTGGAGGCATCTAAGCAGAAATACTACAGTTTGCCCCTTTGCCCCTTTGCCCCTTTCCCTCTTCGCCCCTTTCTCTCACCTTGGCTTTAAGACAATTCTGGGTCTTGTAAAAATTTCAGAGATGGCGTGGGGGCTTCTTGAAAGGAAAAGGTTTAATTTGCTCCTGAGGATTAAGTATGCCCCCATCAGGGTTGGAGATGCTGATGTGGAAACCCATGCACCTCCAGCATGGAAACAATGGGCACCACCAGCTGTGTTCAGGGACATAGCTTCATAAGCAGGGTGAACAGAAACTATGTGAGAATGCTCAATAGCATTTTCTAACCTCCCTCTCACTCCCAGCTTTGACCCTTCCCAAAATATAGGAAAAAACACCAGACCAAACCAAATAGAGGCATGTGTGCTTCATTTAAAGCAAGCAAGCCCAGCTTAAAAAAACCCAAACAAACAAACAAAAAACCCCCCCTCTTTGTACCAGAACAGAGCAAGGATGAGTTTGTCATGCAATGTGGCCTCACAACAATGTATGGGAATAACCCTGCTGCTTCAGCTTGCTGGTAAGGGTTTAAGCTGTATCCTGAAGAGAGCTTTCTTTGCTATGTCCCCTAGGAGGCACTGTCTAGGAAACAGGGACAGAGATACAGAAGTTGTTTAGCTACATCTTTGGAACTAGAGATTTGTAACTGTAAGTTGGGTTGTGCAACTGTCCAAGTTGCCATGAGCCTGCTTGAGAAACCCTAAAATCCCATAATGCCACCTACTACAATGGCTCTCCCTCTGTTCTGCCATAGGTGCCCTGCACAGGAGGAAAGCAGATAAAGAGATTGTCTTCAATAGTTTTTTGGGTTTATTCTTTCTTTTGGATTGTCACCTTCATGATATTTGGATGGGGTAGTGTCATAGGTTGAGTTGAATCTGCTGCTGATATTCAATACCATGCTGCTGTCACACTGCAAAATGGAAATGCTGTCTGGAGCATTTTGCTGCACTTTTCTTCAAATAGGCTAAGGCTAATTATGCATCTTGTCACCTCATTAAACCCTTTATATCAATTATAGTGTACACATGCAGCCCAGACAGCCAACCGAGTCCTGGGCTGCAACAAGAGCAGCGTTGCCAGCAGGGCAAGGGAGGTGATTCTGCCCCTTTACTCTGCTCTCCTCAGACCCCACCTGGAGTACTGTGTGCAGTTCTGGAGCCCCCAGTACAGGAAGGACATGGAACTGTTGGAGTGGGTCCAGAGGAGGACCACGAAGATGATCAGAGGGCTGGAGCAGCTCTGCTATGAGGANGATGATGCTTGAGGTCCCTTCCAACCTTACCATTCTATGATTCTAGGATTCTAATCCAGAGGGTGGGAGGGGTTTTTTTGTGTTGCTTTCCCCTCCTGTCTGTGTGTAGAGAAGGGAGGCTTGTGAGGACAGGCTGTGTTAATCCAGGGCAGGTAGTTCTTCCATGTCCTGCCCCTTATACACACTTGCAAGAGTTTAAATAAGTCAACAAACTGCATTTATGAGAATGTGTGTGTGTAAAGCCCGTGTATTCTGCTGATGACTATATAGTCTATTCCATATATGCTTAGTAATTGTATCATGTGTCTATTATTCTCTGCATGAAAAGCATACATGAACCTATCAGAAGATATAAATGCATCTAAAATGCTATAATGTGGTTGAAGGACTCTCAGCAGGAGATGTGTGGGAAGTACTCTTTGTTATGGCTGTACCAACCTTGACTAGCCCAACTCTGATGAACCCAAGGTGAAGAAACCTTTGTACCACACAGTATTTTCTAGTTAATTATATATATTTATACATCTGGATGTGTTTGTGTGGACAGGTGAGATCATCCATTCCTTTCAGATTTTTTAATTCTATCTGTACTATTTTTCTCTTCCTAACTCCTTTCCAGGACATCAACAACAACAATAGAGCTAAGAGCCTTCTCATCTGCTGTAGGCTCCAGGCACTTCAGTACTGTCGACTCCAAGGACTGGTCCAGCCTGACACTGCTTCTTTTCCAGGTTCAGATAACATGGGATGTTTTCAGGGCAGCCTGGCTGCTGGCTGGATTCTTGACAGAACTAGGAAACAGGAACCAGAAAAACAAATGTTTTGTTTGGTTTTTTTGTTTTTTTTTCCTTTGTCTCAGTATGGTAGAAGCATAATGAAGAAAAACAGTAGGATTTGAGCCATCCAGTAACAATTAATGGTCTAGCTCACCTTTCATCCAAACATATTTGTTCTAAGGTTGTATTTGAGAAATTCTATTTTAGTACTTGCTTAAAAGTTTCAGTTGCTTTTTATAGAGCTAGATTGGTTTGTGTAGGGTTTGGGAGGTTTTGGAAGATGGCATTATTATAATTTCCTTCCTGTATTTTCTTGGATCAGGAGGTTCACTGAGATGCCAAACTTTGGCTGGCTACAGCTTCAGTACATCTTGTAACAATGCAGGCCATGACATGCCAGAGTGATGGAGCATGGTATGTACAGTCCAGGAGATGTGACAGATTAACACTGCTGATAACGTTTGCTGCTCCGGATCTTCTACTGAAATCCCCTTCTGCCAGGTAGTTTAACTCTTGAGACACTGCTACAGGCAATATCTCAAGAGAATGGATGCCTACAGATAACTGCAGCAGTGGTGGGCAGCTGGAGTATTTTGTTCTCCACCAGAAACATATTTCTTCTTTATAGGGCTGGGCAACAGTAGAAATGTGGGCTACTCCTTACTAGCAAGGAAATCATAATTTCTGCTTAATTTCTATGTAATTTCAGGTACTGTGCAGGCTGGGATCCATATCCTGCCCCCTGCTTCTACAAGAAGCATGAGGAATGCTGAGCAATACCCACCACAGCATGCTCCTCTGTAAAGTAAGGTATGACAGCTCCAAAATACATCCCTATTCCCTTGGTCAGAGAGGTCATGCTGGGAGACAAGGGTCATAGGAGTGTGAGGAAATGAAACATTCAATTTGGGGGGGAGAAATCCTTTTTCTTCCTATTCATCTTCTCCCACCTAGAAAGCACCTTATCTGTTCTGCTATACCCAGCCACAGGCATGCCCTCATGTAGCAGCTCTAAATGAACAGTCTGCTCCATGTAGAGTAAGGACTTAGCTACCTCCCCTGGTCCCAGACCAAGAGCTGAAAAAATGGAAGCTACCTTATTGTGAGTGGTGTGCTCTAAAATTACAGCCCAGCTTACCATGGGATAAGTTGCTCTTGCAGTCATGCCCTTAAGGTTTTCCCTTAGTATCCATGGACACAACATCTAAGCATTTTATGGTGCAGCACACACTAAACATTAGTTTCAAATTATTGAGAATATTTGCATGACTCAACAACTTTCTAATGACTGTGTACCTTGTTAAAGTCTTGCAGCTCTTTAATAACAAAGTTTCCCCATATCCCTTGGCATTTAAACAGCCTGTATAACTGAAATGAAATGCATAACTGAAGTGGGTTTTTTTAGGACACTCGATTTAAAGCAAGCCCAAAGCAGCAAAGGACTCTTTGAACATCTCCAGAGTGGACACTCCCAAAGCTGTCTGTATACAGTTTGAATTAATTATTCTCTTCATGGAAATTGTACAAGATGTCCCCTAGGCTCTTTTTGACTGCCTTGCTGCCCTTTTGTGATAATCCCTTGCTATCCTCTGAGCTCTCTGTGGTCCTAAACTTAAGATATGAAGCTATTTTTATCTATGGGCTAGGGTGTGAATAAATGAGGGGAATGTCTCTCAGCATGACTTTGTGTTTGTGAACCTTCCTTCAGCTTGATTAGAAATGCTCAAACTTTCTTGCAAGATGCCTTTGAGCATCATCTGGTGAAATAGCTCCAGTTGAGAAGGATTTCTTCTCCCATGGGTCACAAGGGAGAAATCAACCAGGAGCAAAAGGGGAGCCTCAAGGCAGACTGGAGGCTTGCAAGAGGAGGGAGCTCATGGTCTCTGTTCCTCTGTTGCATGAAATGACCTTGGACAAGACTCCTTCCCATTCTTGCGCAACGTAGGTGTGATGCAAACATTTATCCTGCAGTTATGCTACAGCCGCACTCTGTGCCTTTGATGGGCTCAGCCTGACTCACTTAGCTGAGGTTTCAATAGCACCTCAGGGAGATAGGTTCCCAACCCTCCATTAATTTTAAATGGGGACACAGGTGCCTCTAGGGTTCTTGAAAAATCCAGCTCTTAATGTTTTATGGAAAGGGTATAATGTGCCAGGAGACAAAAAAAGAGGGGTCTATTCATGCCATTAGTTGTGATTAGTCTTTAGGATGGAAGCAGTTCACTGAAGCATTTCAGAGATCCCCTGTGACAAGCCCTGCAACAATTTTTTAATTTTTTTTTTTTTTAAATGACCATCACAGCACAACTGCTTTGCACCAAAATGCCAGCTCAGTCAGCCAGTGGCTAACAGCAGGTTACCTGCCCTGCAGGAGCCTCACTGGCAGCAAGGTCACTTCTGAAAATTCAAATAGCGTGCAACTTAAGTCAATTTCATAATTTAAACATAATCTGGAAAACAGCTTCTGCTAGACTTAAAAATCCCAAACCACTGTAACCAGCCTGGGGCCTAGCCATGGAAAGGCTGCCATTTGGGGCCAGTCAAGTGTTTGTCCTTGGGCCCTGCCAGTTGTGCTCCAGCTGTGCTGAAGACCACACTAGCATGTTTGCTGTTTCAGGTAAGCCTTGTCTTGATGCTGCCTCATACCTGGCCAGCCCAGGCTTCGCACAGGGGTACTACAGAGACTCACTATGAGCTAGGTTGGAATAAAGGCTGGCTTAGAGCCAGCATCAGTTTGCTTCTGAGAGGTACAGCACACTGATGAGCACTGAACATCCAGTGTGAACAGACCTCATACGCGTTCCCTAGGTTTTGCTGTGACAGAGAAATGATGTTTTCAGACGTTCTGGGCCCCTGAGAGCTGTGGTCGGTCAGTTTGGGTCACAGGTAACGTGACCAGCATTCTGTCAGGCCATCGTCCTTCTTAATTCAATGTAAACACTTCCCACCTGTCCCAAATATGCCTGCCATTCTCCAAGACTTCCCAGCACGGCTTACATTTGCAGAACTATATTCCCTGCTCCCGCATCTGTTCCCCTCACAGCTGTGGCCACCGTGTTCTGTCTGTCTGACACCCTGCCCCCCGCCGCTTCCCCTCCAAACCATCTCCCACTCCAAGATCAAAATACTCTGTTTTTATTTATTTACCCTGCAGCTGTCAGTGTTGTGTCTGGGTCAGCACTGCAATGTGGAGGGACACTGGGTACATGGAAAATCCTTAAAACTGCCAGTCCTGGTAGTAACCAACATACACACCATCAACAAATAGATCCCTTGGACCTTGCTCCTTTGCAAACGACAGGCTCAGATGATGGAAGAAATACATTGTTGGAGGCTGGTACAGACACACTGGCCCGAGCCATCACCAGATTTGGAGGTGGTTAGGAGAAAAGACAGACTCAGATGATGGAAGAAATTACATAGTTGGAGGCTGGTACAGACACACTGGCCCAAGCCATCACCAGATTTGGAGGTGGTTAGGAGAAAAGACAGACTCAGATGATGGAAGAAATTACATAGTTGGAGGCTGGTACAGACACACTGGCCCAAGCCATCACTGGATTTGGAGGTGGTTAGGCAAGGCAGAAGATAGGGGCTGTCCCAGGGCTGACCACCCCAATGATTTTCTTGGCACTCACAGAAACATGCAAAGCAGAGACATGGTTGTGAGACATCAGGCAACAGCTTTGCTGTCTCTCTGCCCCACACACTACTTTCACAGTGTTTCTCTTTTCCTTAGAATGTTGCAAAGTGGAAGATGCTGCATCTGGGACGGTGCACAGTGGCAAAGAAAGGGAGATCTGGGAATGAATCTGATTTTCTTCTGTTTCTCTTATGACTTCAAGCTTAGTATCCAGGCAGCAGTCTCAGCACAGTTTAGCTACAGCATGCTATAACAGGCTGGCACATAGGATCACCAGTGGACCCTTCAATCTTAAATCAGTGCAAGCCTTGTCCTAGTGTAATGACAAAAGTCTTTACCTGAGTAAAGCAATGAGTATGGTTATGATTTAGGTTTAGAGAGCTTTTAAATATCCAATGCTTAGTATAATAGGTACTTGCTGCTGACCAATGTTGATTGATATAACAGCACACTTCTTGTGTTTTCAGGAAGGCTGGCACACTGGCTGGATGAAGAGACTTGGTCAAAATACCTTGCTATGCCAATGATACAGAACTGCAGTGAGTCTTCCTCATGGTGTCCAATCTGTGCTGGGCCCAGCAGCCACAAATGAGGCCAAGTTGTGCAGATGCTTGTACTGCTTCACAGAACAGATGCTAGTGGACATGCAGGATGCCAAATTCCCTTTGCTCTGGGTGTGTGATATGGAGTTACTCTGCATGCAGAGCAATGAGTTCAAATTGTTAGCTTCACCTGTAAGGGAGTGCTAAGAGGCTCTGCTCTCTTTAACCTTTTGTTTCTGTAGAGACACTCAAGGAGGTTAAGTTAGTGTTCTGGCAATCTTCAGATGTTGTATGGTACCCAGCACCCTACTACAATGTATGCAGGACATTTAGTTCATTGCTTTGGGAGGTTGTTGAGGCTACACAGCTATTGCCAAGTCAGAGGTGGATTGACTAACTCAGGCTGTTGTATGTCAGCAGCAATCATATTTTTCAGTATGCTAGATCCTGTTTTTTAGGCAATCACTTTGTATTCTCTACCCCATCAAAATGGAGATGCCTTCTAAAAGTAGATGTGTTCACTCACTGTTAGTGTGCTTAAAGACACTCATCCATGTTACAGCTACACCACTAAACTAGGGCTGTGGTTTCCTGAACACAAAGAGCTGGGTGCAGCTGAAGGCAGCATTCCCCTGTAAACCCAGGTGTTCACTCTGCCAGCAGCTGTGATTCAGGCTGAGGTAGGATGCACACCACAGCAGCTGGGTGTGTGGCTGGAAACCAGGTCCTCTACAGCTGCCAGTCACTGCCCCAGGCAATGTTCAGGGCCATAAGAACTGTTCTTTCCTCTGTACCTTTTCAAGGTGTGGGAGAAAGGGACATCACTCCCCCTCCTTAGCTCTACCATGGCATTAAGAAAGGCTGGTGTGGTGCAATAGATTTTTTTTTTATCTTTTCTTTCTCCTTCCCTAAGAATAGCCAGTTTGTAGGTCTGTCAGAAATCAGAAGACCAAGTAAGATAAAACCTGCATGAGGAAGAAGCTGGTATCAGCATTGTGACTAGGTCACAGGAGCCCTTGGTCAGCTTCTTATCTGCTAAGCTTAACCTGCCTTTTCACTGGCACCATCTCAAGTGCTGCAAGGCAGCTAGCAGCTACGTCAACAGGAATCTCCCTGGAATGTCTCTCTTGGACACCCAGAAGGACATGCTTTTGGGATTTGGGAAGGAGATGGATGGGCAGGCTGTGGCAGATGGCTCCAGGTAGGTGTTAATTGTAGCTTCGGGATTCCCAGACTCTGGCATCTGAAGTGGGAGTAGGACAGTGTGCTGGTTTGAGGCTAACTGGAATATTTTAATGAAAGAAATTAGATTATAGGCTATGAAAAGAAAACAATGGTGATGTCTACTTCACTCACAGGCTTGCTGAAATTTGAAAAACAAGGACACAAACATAGATAAGACAGAGTGTCTCTATCTGTTGGAGTCCGTGTTTCTCTTCTGCTCGCGGCTGTGTAATCCAACTAATCATTCTGCTTCTAGCCCCCCCCTTGTTGCTCCTCCAAACTCACCTTGCATATAAGGCAGACCCTGGGATAAAACAGAGGGGTGGAAAGGGGGTTGGGAGCCCCTCCTGGGGACTCTGATTTCTGGGAGGGGTTATTGTGTTTCTATATTACCTTTAACTGGTATATCTCTGTATGTAGCTGTATATATATTGTAAATATCTTCCTGCAAATTGTGCTAAGCGGTGAATAGAAAGCTTCTAGCTGGCTGAGTATAGTCCAAGTGATTTTCATAAGAGTGGGGGGCCGGTGACTCTCAAACCATCACATCTTATTTTTGGCGCCCAACGTGGGGCTCGAACCCACGACCCTGAGACTCAGTCTCATGCTCTGGTGGGACTCTGGCCAAGTTCTACTAACTGCTTTTCCCCAACTTGCAAACTCTTCGAACACTGCCTCCTGCCTTTCCCAAGCTGTTTTGTTAAGAAGGCAACAGCTGAATTATTGACACATAATACAGCAATTAGACATAAACCCAGGATTACTAGGGCTAAGATCACACATGATAAATATGCCACTCTATTACCTGTGTAGAACTCACTACAGGGGTCTGGAAGTTCAGTTTGGGGCAGAATTACTCTCATCAGGGATGTTGAATAATTTTCAGCGCTTGTAATATTTCCTGACTTATTAAGAACAGAGTTGGTAACAGTTTCAGTAATATTAAAGCTGACCCAGCCAATAAAATACTCTCTGAAATCCAAAAGCATTCCTTGAATCTTTCTTCACATTAAATCAACTTAACTTCCAGTCGTCTGAGTCTAGTCTGGGTGATTTTCCATAAGGGGGTGAGGGGTGTAACTCCCAAACCATCACAGTTTGGGATCCTGAATTAAAGAGTGTGTTCAATGTGGGCATGCTAGTTCCAGGTACCAAACTTGCATTGTGATAGTCAATCGAGTTATGACAATGATAGGCTGTTAAACTAAGAGAGGGACATGCAGGACCCTGAGGGTTTCTGAAGGCACTGGGAGAACAGAGCCTGCATCATGCTGCCATACACTTCTCAATTCCTGCAGCTAATGCGATTCACTGAGAATCACAGTACAGACCTCGATCTCCCTCCTTGTAGCTATGCCTCTGCCCTCCCAACCTGCAGGACTTCCCTCCTTCCTGCCTCTTCTGCCAGCTGAAGCCCCATGTTTTGGATAAGTGTGGAGAAGAGAGACCTGCAAGTGATGAGAGATGGAAGAAAGAAGATGATGGCTTTTTACTGGCAATGAGCCTTCTTTTGCACCTGGTGTTGGATTATTTTTCAAAGATATGCTTTGAGAAGGAATTATCCCTCCCAGAAGGCACAGAAGGTTGTGATCTACATTGGCATTTATCTATTACTGGTCTAAAGTGTATTATAGTGACAAAAACATCTACTGACAGCCTAGCAGGTTAAGCAGAGACAAATTGCCCAGAACTACAGGTTCGCATCCCAGGAGTAATATTCCCAGTCCTTCAGATGCAGCTAAACATGTAGCTAACAGCTTTCTGGGTGTTCAGAGGTTGACACTAATAACATGTCATGCAAAAGTATCTCTTCTGGGACAGAAACTTATTCCTTCTAATGCAGCACATGTAGTTATTGCTGTATTCCACCCCAGAAGTGGCTGCGTGTCTGATTCTAGCTACATATACAGCAGCTTGTGAAACATGCCAAGACTCTCCAGCATGCAAGGCACTAGAGAAATCTAAGTCAGGATCTGAGCTATGACAAGCAGCATGCGTGGCATCATATTCCATTGTGCAGTGGGGAAATGGAGATGCAAAATATGTTCTTGAGCTGAACAAGCCATTTGGACAAAACAAGGACTGAGGTGAACTTCAGTCTCCAAATTTAAACCAAAACTGGATCACAAGCTTTCTCACATTGATGTGTAGCAGTTAGCTCATGAAATTACTCCACCTCCATTGCCACCAGCTGGTTTGAAGAATTGGAGTTTAATTCATAGTTCTAGTTGCTGAAAAACACCCAAAGACCAGGGCAGAGCACACAGGAAATCTGGTAACTTGAGTATGGCAGAATGAGTAATTTCAATCCTCTGCATTGTAGGAGTTCAGACCTTGACACTTACTTTTCATTTCTCTTTTGACCTCATGGGACTTTTTAATTTTTGGAACTGCTCTGTGAGAAAGCATTTCAGATGTGAATATTTTCTTAGTCTTCTTGCTGTTTCATGATTTGTGGTTAATGTGTTGCTGGAGAAACCCAGGAAAAATCCCTCTGGTTAACCCAGTCTAATCTGATCTACTCCAGCTGCAGTCCCTCAGCACCAAATTGCAACACCTAAAGATTTTACAGACCAAGTAGTATCTCACAGCATTTAGTCCCAACCTTCATTCAGAGCAAAGGGAAGAGTGGAGCCCCAGTCACAGACTGACAATGTCTTCCTGTTTAGTTTGCACCCATGGGACAGAGAACCTGACTGCAAAACAGGCAACTTTGTTTTATATAGCAGTAGTACATATGCAATGCAGTATATATGCAATCCAATGTATATATATGCTATATAAAACTTGATTATAGCAGATAGCAGTAACTATCTCTGCTCTTAGAAAGGGGTGCATTACTGTTATTCAGAGGACCTGAACTCTTCATCCCTTACTGGTTCCAATGGTGAGTCTGTGGAGCCTCATGTTTGCAGAAACTGTTGAGCAGTAGATATATGCAATCTGTGTTTCCCTCTGCTGTGGAGAAGGCCTGGTGGGTGGAGTTTTGGGCATGTAGAGGGTGATGTTTTTACTATACTCCATAGGATAGATGAGATTCTTTAAAACCATGCAGGTAGCAGCACTGAACTGCACCAGGATTTCGGCTTGGACAGGCTGGAGCTATTATCAGACTAGCCAGCATAGGTAGCACTGGATGTGCAGACAGGACAGCTGGCTCCATGTGCAGCAGTAACCCAAGAGTTCACCCAGCTTCTCAGGAAGGATTTTCTGAGCTCTCTGTTATGTGGCTGCATGGCTAGACAGTTCAAAGCTGCTTTGGCTGTGTGTGCATCAGCTGTGCTTGATGCCTAGAGTTGCTTGGGGATGTTTGTTCGATTGTCAAAACATTTTGGTGTCAAGGGCTTCTCCACAACCTGTTGTGATGTGATCCCTGGTTAACAGACTGAACTTGACTGTTTCGGAGCCTGTTCCTGTGCTATTTAGACCAGTAGAGAAAGGCTAAGATACTACTATGCCAAAATGATAGCTGATGTGACAGCGCCTGATGGGGTGAGCAGGGTGCTGTGCATGTGTGAGCTGAAGTAAGGAGCAAGTAAACAAGCTCATTCATCTGCTGTGGCAAGTGATTGTGCTGAAGAAAGCAGAGTCCAGACTCATCTGTCTCATCAGGGCCTGGTGCTCTTAGACATGACCAGAGTGATTGGATGGGTTTTGGTGGAGAAGTTCCCTCTGCTTTTGTTCTTTTAGATCCTTGGTCTGGGCTTGCCACAGGCTTGGGTCCTCAGTGCTTGACGATGGCTCAGAGAACAGACTTCAGAGCAGACTGCTAGTGTTGGGCAGTTTGGCTCCATGTGTGCACCATGGAGAAGGACCTCATGATGGTGCCAGATTTGCTTCCTCAGGCACTTCCTGAGTGAGTGACGGCTGTACAGTGCACAAGGTGCAGTCCTCGTGAATACTGAGTGGCAAAAGCTGACAGGTCTTGGGCACCGTTGCTCTGTTCTCTCCAGTGTCTGGTGCTGTGAAGAGGAACAGATATTGGAGCAGCTGCCAACCTTAGAGAGTGCCCAGCTCCATAACTAACCTGGCAATCTCCCTGCCAGTCGCCACTCCACACTCATCGGGATATCAGAGCCATCAGCAGCCACAGTGACTGGCGGCAGCAGCAGGTGACTCACCTGGCTTGGCCCTCCCTGCACTAAATCCTATTATCAAGATGATGATCTGATGGTAATTTTGCTCCAGCTGAGTGCTGTAGAGCTGCTCTCCTGCATCCTGCTCTCCCTGTAGGCAGAAAGTTTCCCCCCAAATTGCCCCACCCTTACTCAGTGCACCCACAGCCTCTGGCCGCTCTCCAACATGTTGTCTGTTTTGGAAATTGAAAATCTCTGCCCTAGTACCTAATTTCAGGAATTAGGCTCTGAAAGCCAGTGAGGTGCCATGGAAAAATACAGGCAAGTGCATGTTCATGGAGCTTGCGGCTCCGAGGCCTCTCCTCCTGAAGTCAGGCAGGTGACACACACTCAACCCAGCTGAGCACAGGTTGTTACAGTTCATGATGAGCAGATTTTCCCTAAAAGCCCCATCCTGATACCATTGTGCACAGGGAAGAACAAGGCACATCATGGTACAGCAGTATGAGAGGGCTTCTAAAGCAGCTCCTAGGCACAGACTGCAAGCTGTGAAATGCAGATGTGTATTGATGTACTCTAACAAGCAGAGGTTGTGGTTTTCTTTGTTGTGCTGTCATCTGTATTTCCCCAATCACCCATTTACCTCCATTTTCCTTTTTGCCCTGTGTCTCCATTGTGATGTTATGGGTGGTAGAGGGGCATTGTTCAGAGCGGATGCTATACTGCAGTGCTGGGCTGAGAGCCGGTGACCAGCTCATTTCAAGCACGACACTGAATAACAGTCAGTGTAGCCTGGTGTTTGGGGTCTTTGTGAGAAATGAGCCAAGTACTCATACATAGCTCCTGCTGTGCAATTACGAGCATCTAAGAACAAATAATAAGAAATGAAATGGCTTTGTTGCTTCTGATTCCTGGGAGGAGCTCCATGTTGAGCACCTGAATGGTTTACCAGTTTGGAGGGGCAACCCTTCATAGCCTTGGAAAGGGAGTCCAGGTCATCTCCCCTTCTGGCATGGAGTGAATAAGGAATTGAATGATGCCATAAATCAAAAGCTGTGGCATCAGTCCTGAACCCTGCAGTGCCACTTCCAGAAGGATGGAAGGAGCCTCATGGGAAAGCTCTCTGCAGGAGGTAGGCAGATACTTCTCTTGTTTCCAGGGGAGAGGCATTCCTTATGCATAGGGATATCAAAGCTATCAGCTAAGCAGAAAGCTCTGAGTGATGTTGTAAGAGCATCTTGGGGCTTGTTTCTTCTGGGGTTTATCTCAGCTAGGATTGTGAGACTCCTTAAAGATATGTTTCTCTTTCCAAGTTACCAGTAACACAGGAAAGCAAATATCCCTATCATACATGAATCCATGGATCAGGAGCAAAGTTAATGATTACAACAATGATGTCTCCTCGCATGCCCCCTTCCTGTAGCCCTCTTTAATTTGATTTACAGTATTATTTATTTCAGGATAACCAGTGTCCCACCTTGCCAGGCAGATGAATGGAAGCTTACCCACCAACTTCCTGAATGTGATTGCAGCCCATGTCTGTGATTAGCAATGAAATGAAACCCATGACTTGAAATCATTTATCCAACATATCTGAACAAACACAAACATCCTCTGTGCTGGGAAAGAAATGTAAGTTGGAGCCAGCTAGCCTGCTGCAGAGGTTTAT
Source organism: Semnornis frantzii (assembly GCA_013399775.1). NCBI lineage: Eukaryota > Metazoa > Chordata > Aves > Piciformes > Ramphastidae > Semnornis > Semnornis frantzii. The sequence continues at coordinate 76,220 of VWYK01004331.1, forward strand.
GATAGATTGATGAGCTGAGAACAAGATGCCACCTTCCACCCCCATCATCAGTGACTTTCCAGCCTGGTGAAGGGGATGCTGATCCTGGAGGTGAAGGATATGCTTTCTGATAAGTGTTACAGTGGGAGGTGAGAAATACGAGCTCCCCAGAGGAGGAAAAAGAGGAAAAAAAGGCAGGCATTGTGCTCTGTCAAGCAGGCTGCAGCTTAGAGCTATTGCTTGACAGGCTTCTGGCAGGGGAGGTCAGGGCAGAAGCAGCCTCGTGCTTTGCAGCACCTGTTATTGAATGCTACCCGCAGGTACCAGGGCAGCACAGATCATGCTTTCTGGCTGATACAGTCTGTTTCCAGTTGCTGTGAAGGTAAGGGGGCTGTGAGATGAAAGGACAGCGCCAATGGTATGGCTGACAAGGTCTGCCCTGTGTGAGTTGCAGTAACACCAAGGACAACACATAAGAGCTCATATGCAGGTGGCTTTTTAGAGTTAAAGGTGAAAATAATGTCTGACTCTGAGTTCCAGTGTCACCACTCAGTGATTTTTATTCAGGAAATTCCTGTTACTTACTTTTTTTCTCCTCCAATAGAGTGCCAGGTCCATAATCAGAGGCAGAGGGTTCAGGCTTTCAGAGTTATGTGCTTGCCCTGGTGCAGAGTAGCTGCACCATCAGCTGAATTGAGCTGCTGCGGTTGGTATGGGAGAGTGCTGAGCTTGTGGTTCAGCTGGGGAATGACTATCCCCTAAGCTCGGGCCAGTCAGTCACTTGCACTTCTCTGCCCCCATCTCAGCGTTCATTAAGATCAAAGTGAATTTCTAGTTGCTAGATTACAAAAGGGAAGTTTGAAAGGGTAAAGCATGCATTGCCTGAAAGTAAAAAAACCAGAAAGCAAAAAAAACCTTTAACAGACAGTTTCAAGTACGGTCTCTAATTGTTTTTTTGGGGGGGGTTATTTTTTATTATTATTATTATTATTATTATNTGAATCATACTTCAGACAGATTTTATGATATGAGGCATTTTATAGATTATGTGCTAATGCTGAAAGTGTTTTACAGATAATAGAGATGAGGCTCTGGAAGCTTAGTGAGTGACAGATTTTTTAATTCAGTGACAATTCACATGCTGTGTGCTTAAACACTAGAGCACAGGTCAGCATCTCCTGTCTGTAGACTCAAATGGAGAAAGGTGGTATGAAGTTTTCTTTTCCTTCCAAAAGCAGCAGAAAAACAAAGATGATATTGTACTTTAAAACAGCTTCTGGGCCACTCTCATTATACATCTTCATCAACCCTGTCTAAAAGCCCAAACCCACGCAGTTTGACCAATGTGAGTAGCATCTTCCTCCTGCCACCCACCAGATGTGTTCCTTCACATCAACCCTAAAGTCTCTCCAAGTCAAGAGAGTGAGGAGACACCCAAAGGACAGAACTTCATTTGCCACCAGGAGAAGAGCTTATTAGACCCATGGACTTGGCTATATAGAACCATGCAAAACCCCTCTGGTCATTCCTTCAGCAGGAAGCAATACAGGACAGCACAGCTTTACTTACCCTGTACCAAAACAGCTCTACTGGCTGGCTGTACCAAAACTACTATACCAGTGACTGGTCAGACTTTCATAGCTATAGGAACTCTATGCCCTTCCCACTCCCTTAAACCAATCTTTGGAAGCACATCCCTGTGAGATGGAGAGCATCATCACTGGAGTCCAGCTCTGGCACAGAGGCTTAGAATCAATGCTAGTTCTGCTAAAGCACTGTCCCACCTGCTCCTTTGCAAGGATATGCAGAAAAGATTTATGTTTAAGCTAAATCTCATTTTAAAAAAAACAAAAAAACAAACAAAAAAAACCAATAAAAACCAATAAAAACCCCAACAACAACCAAAAAAACATGGAAGTGGATTATAAAGGATATAAGGTGCTACTCTGCACCAGGGCAAGCACATAACTCTGAAAGCCTGAACCCTCTGCCTCTGATTATGGACCTGGCACCCCACTGGAGGAGAAAAAAAGTAAGTAACAGGAATTTCCTGAATAAAAATCACTGAGTGGTGACACTGGAACTCAGAGTCAGACATTATTTTCACCTTTAACTCTAAAAAGCCACCTGCATGTGAGCTCTTATGTGTTGTCCCTGGTGTTACTGCAACTCGCACAGGGCAGACCTCATCAGCCATACCACTGGCTCTGTTTTCATATTTAGAAAGCAACTCTCTGAAAAGCAAAAGCACTTCACATAAATCTCTTTTATTTCTGGGTTCCTTCCTATGTGTTGGTGCTAAAACAGAAGCTCTGTGAACTGAGGATCTTTCCTTTTCCCCTTCCCCTCACCCCACGCTGCCTTCTAACCACTGACAATGGGTAAAATTATTCATGTTTCAGTCCAGTACCTTAATGCTCATCTCACACTAGAGGGTTTTTTCCATTCCCCTGGGGTTGGGCAGGCCATGATTATCACTCTAATAGAGTTAATTAAGAGCCTTGAGGCCCCAATGTTTTGTTTTCTTTGGGACCAGACCTAAGCCTTGGGCCTCTGAGCTACCTGCTCTGCCCTAACGCTTTCCCTGGAAAAAAAAAAAACAGCCAGGCACAATCCAGCAGCTAGCTCTTCAGGAGCCACATGCATCCTCCTGCCTTAGCCTGTCTTAGGGGGGCAGAGGTAGATGATTGCTTCTCCACAGCATATAGCTGAGTTTCATGTGCTGTGGCAAGCTCCCTGGAAAGGGACAATCTGTGCTGATCCTTAACTGTGAATTGGACAATAGCTCAAACAAAGGTAATCCTAGGATGTGAATCAATAAAACAAGGCATATGGCCATGAAGCCCATCTCCAGGTGGGCTTGGGATGCCAGCAAAGCAGCAGTCTCCTTAGGGAGCAGGTGAAGGTCATCAAGGGCTGTAATTGCTTACCCTTAGGTGTTAGAAGGGCCCTCCCTCAAAATGAGATTTCCCCCTTACCACAGCCTGACTCAACCCAACGTGAATTTCTGAGATCAGGTAAGGAATTTTGTATTTTTTAAAAAACAAATACAGGAGCTTAGGGTCACTCCCATGTGTGGAATAAAATAATAAAAGGCTTTTATGTGGGAATCTTGCTGTCCTCTGGAGAGTTATAAAGATCAAAGACAGTGGCTAATTGCAGGTGAGGTTACTGCTGTGAAACAATTAGCCCATGCTTGCGCATGTAGAAATGGAGAGGGTGCGTTGCTAGCAAGCTGGAGTGTCTGCTATAAAACTGCCTTCCATTTTAGGAGATGTTAAATATTCCCTTGATGAGTTACGATTCTTCTAAGTGACCAGTTTCACTCTACAAAGCCTAGTACCCCTACTGTTCCTTTTCTAGGCTTGTAACTAGAGCACAAGTCCAAAGAATATGCACAGGAACTTAATGATGGGAGAAATGAGAACAAAGAAACATGGTGTTCTGGAGAGGAAACTCTGATCTTCAGTCTGTGAGAACTTTTAAACTAGGAAAGGTGAACAAGAATTGCAAGATAAGGGTCTTAAAGTTTAAGGGTTTTAAAGCCTTTGTTTCAGATCGTTTCAGGACCATTCAGTAACTTGAAGGATGAGAGTAATCTATTGGTACGATTTGAAACTGTCAGACCTACAAAACCAGAATGACAACAATTTTCTCCAAATCTGAAGGCCCCCAAAGAGGTCTCTGAGATGAAGTTACCCCAGCTTGTTTATTAGTGCTGTGGAAACTATGATAAACTTTAGGAGAAAATGTCATTAAGAGTAGTGAAGAGAGGCTTGAGAGGGAGAGAGTTGAGCTGGTGATTGAACAACAAAACAGCCTTGAGAATTCATGCTTGAGAAATGTGAGTCTGGAAAGGACGAGCAGAGCTGAACAAGCACAATGCTTGCATACAGGGTACTCAATGTCCAAGGGACAAAGCTCAGGGCTGGCTCTGTGGTGAGCTACCTGGTCAATGGAACAGACAAAATATGAGCAGAGATGGGTAAAAATAAAGACCTGATGTTTTCACAAGGGTAATGGCCTGATCTGGGGTCTTGCATTTTTCTCTTAGAGGAGAAGCTGAAAAAGCCAGGGAAAAGGGATTAGGGCCTGGAGAACAGAGAGTAGTACTGTGTCAGAAGAGAGTTATTGAGATAGTGTGATGGTTTGGGAGTTCCCCA
>VWYK01004331.1:80643-93968 GCA_013399775.1 Semnornis frantzii
TATAATTTTCTCCATTAAAATATTTCAGTTAGCCTCAAACCAGCACGGATAGTAAAAGAGACTGTGAAAAAAAAGTAAAAGGCAAATAACAAGGGAAATGCATCTATTTTTCCATTGCTCTTACTTCATGTGAGAGAGACGCTCAGTGAAGAGGTGAACAAGCAGATTTTTGACAAGCCTGAAACTAAAAAAATCTTGGTTTAGTTCATGAGGCAGGTAATTTCCCCCCCCCCCTTTTTTTGCTACCCAGACTGAAAAACTATAAAAGGGCTAACGATGCACAGCCAAGCCTCAGGGACATAGGGACATACAGACTTGTAAAAGTGGCACTAATCATGTTGCACAGCCAATTGAGTTCCCTGTTCAGAAATAGGAAGCAAAAAAAATCTGTAATGTTTCCTGATGGGCTTTCCCGGTTTTGCTTCACGTCTTTTTTAACATCCGAGGCAAGACACCTGTCCTCTGAGCTTCGAAACATGGATATGGCTGCTACTTAACCCCTCTTTTCGCATCAGCTATCTCCTCTCTGCACCAATGGCCTAATAGCCTGCGTGCATGTTGACATAGGGTGGAAAGAAGAAAGTCTTTAGTTAAGCAATTAGTTGCTGCCATTGCAGGCCCTGCCACAAGATAATTGAGAGCCATTAAGTAATGTTTGGTTCTGAAATGTAGCAATTATCTCTGTAATTGCAAGGATGTTCTTTGAATTCTAACCCATTCTTACTGATGTGTTGAGTGTTTCTGCTCTGCATCTAAGCTGCTGGAGTGCTTGGTGTGAGATAGTGGGGAAGCAAGCACAGAGAAGGAAGGAAGCACGTCCTTTTGGAGAGCCTGACAAGAGCCCACATTTGATGGTGATTTTAGGCTGGCTTCAACCTGTTCTTGCCAAGACCTCTCAGCCTTAGCAGGGAGATCTTGTCTTTCCTAAGGCCAAAGCAAAGGCGGGGTGGTGGAGCACACTTTGCCTGCACTAGCACTTATCCTTGCCGGGTCTCTGCCTCCTTTCAAACGTGCAAGTCGTTCTCGCGCAGCACCAAGCTCGTTTGTGGTCTTGAAGGTTTGCAGTCCAATCCCTCTCCTGTCGAGAGAAATGATCTGAGCTTCCAGAGGATTGGACTGGCCACTAGAGGGTAGCACAATTAAAAGCATAGGGGAGTCTCGCTTCTTGAATTTGGACTGGCTGTACTGGGGGATGCACAGCAGGGTCAGACTTCCGCAGACCCCGTGGCTGCACAGTGCCTCCAGGCTACTTGCTGCCAGCTGGATGGGACAGTGCGGGAGCAGAAGCAAGCTCATGGTGAGGAGAGGAGTTGCCGTGGTGAAGCAGGACTGGGCGGCAGCAGAAGCCAAGCAAAGCTGCTAGCGTTGCTCTTGGTCTTGTTGGCCACCATCCTCCTCCTTCCCTCCTCGCCAAAGGCCAAGGTCCTAAAGGAACTTTTTGACTAGGATTTACTGTTGGGTTAATGTGATTTCTTGAGCTGTGGATTTAAACCTAGACTCAGAGCTGGGATATCACCAGGCCAACTAGACAATAACAAGGTCTTTGTTTTCTGAGTTAACACATCTATAAAATGCTTTTTGGGTTAAAAATACCCGAGTATATACTTCCCTTGGCCTCTGCTGGCATGTACAGAGTGCCATACACGCTAGCGGACGAGAATGTAGCTGGTTCTTAAAATCATACTATTGTGTGAATGGAGAGAAATGAGTGCCAGGTCACACAAGAAGAAAGGTTTTAATTTTAAAGCATGCTTCGGGAGCCAAAGGTCAGAGTTGTAGCTATCTTCTCAAACAAAATCCCTATCACGACACCGTATTAACATGATACTTAAAAATGCAGCTGCGGGCTCGGGTTAAAGTCCTGGCTCTGCAGAGAGCACACTCTGGCAGGATCAGTTTCAAGGATGGAGAAATGTGGTGTATGACACACACCAAAATGTCTGTCTCCTGATCTGCTGCACAGAAATGCATCAAGCGTGTCTTGAAACGTGGGCTTTGCCAGGTGCCAGTGTGTGCCAGGGACAGGGGTTAGTTATGTTAGTGTAGTTAATTGGAGATATGGATAAGTCTGTGAAGAAGGCAAATGCTTTTCTTACAGTCGTGTGGCTCATTAGAGCAATTGCATAGTACTGGCAGGGTGAAAGAGCTTTTTATCTTTGAGGGTATTTGTAGCATGCTAAGAAGCTTCCTTACTTCATGGGGGTTGTGATGATGTTTCCTCACGGTGTTTTGGGCAGCATGAGATATGAGCAGGTGCTCTGCAATAATGCAGTGCAGTGTTATGACACTATTGTGAAGGAATCTGGGTGACTCAAGGCATAAATTTCTCATTGCTTAGAAAAGGGCCAACTTGAAATTGATCCTCACTAGTTGCAGGATATCACCACTGTGATAGGAAGACATAATAGCACAGAGTGCTTGTTTAACTATGAATGTTTCCTTTTTAACCCATGGGCCAAGCTGTGGCTGTTGTGCTGTGTCTGTCCATTTTAAACCAAAAGATTGCTACCCATCAAGTTAATGAAACTTCAGAGGTTGCTGCTGATCAGCTGACAGCAAGGACAGCTTAATCTGCCTTTCCCAGGTTATCCTAAATGTTAGATGATGCCCTAATCACTCTTGCACACCAGTTGAAGTCCAGAAATCCTTGTAACATTTAACATTTTGGGTAGGTTTTATACCACTCCTCTCATCAGATGCATAGTACTCTAGGAGCAGCAAGAGAAGCCTTGTGCGTTTCTCATCTTGTTGTCAGGCTGCCAGATCACCTGCGTGTCTTGAGTTCGTGCTTTGGAGAAGGGAGTCTGTCTGTGTGGTGTTACAGTCGTGTCTGTGGTGAGCAGCATTGCCTTCTGGAAGAAAGGTGTCCTTCCTAGAGACAAGGGCAAGAAGGCAATGGCCTTTGAATGTGTAAACTCCTTGGGAAGTGAGAAGTGGATTCGTCTTCTGCTTTCCCTGGTAGCCTCCAGGCTCCCTGTGTCCTGCTGCATCACTCTGGGGTATGCTCTGTGGGCAGGACTGCCCAGGGGTGGCAAATGAAACCCAGGAGGCTCTGGAGTGCCTTCCTGAAAGAAACGAACATTCAACTGGCAGCATGAGTGTGAACCGCTCCCCTGAGCTATTTGAAGCATGCAGTACAGTAGTGTCTTGAGTTGTGCACGGTGGCCTTTTCCTTGTTGCCTTAGGGAACAAACAAGTCTCTCATTAGCCTTTGGGTGGCCTGGTCTGAGCTCTGTATTCAGGGTGGCACACCACTTCCCTGGCCTGACCCTGACCCTGGAGCACAGCGAGAGGAAGATGACTGGGAGGGGGGAGCAGAGGGGCTATTTTTGCTCACGTATCACTATCTAGTTAGACTCCAAGATGCTGTCCTTCACTGCTGTCTGCCGCCTCACTTGCTCTGTGGCTCTCAAGTGTTTACCACTGACAGGCTGTGAGCAGATGGACTGGCAAGAAGAGATAAATTTGACCCAAGAAGATGTCATTTGAGGAACAGCTGAGGCTAGTGTTTCACCAGATGTCCCTGCCTTAACCCATTAGCAACTTCAAGGAACTCAGACAGAGTTTGCTACCACGCAGCAAGGGCACAGAGGCTGTTGGTAAAATGTGTGAAATAAGCAGATATCCTAGGATTTTCTGAGGGAGCTGCTCTGAGCTTAAAGCCCAATAAGGGAGTGCAGCAGTTATGGTTATATAGGTGTTCTCTATAAGCTTGGCTCAGACAACTGGAGTTAGTCAAAATGTGATCCATTTCAGTGCTAAATGACTCTGTCGATTCATGAACCAGCAGATACCCTGTTATGACAATACTGACAAATGCTTTCAAAGGCATCCACGTAGTTGGGGTGATTGGTTTTCCCCTTAGTGATACTGTCTGCATTGAATGTCCCAAGGGACATGGCTGCTTCTGCTGCCAACTTCGATGTGTGTGCATGTGCTTCATGGCAGACTACCTCAGACCATGACAATGTGGGCTGCACATCATCAGTTTGTGCCTAGAAAATACTGTAGAACATTGAAGCACCCACCTGAGTTTGTGGAAATGCAGACATAGTCACTGAGTGAGGAAGTTGTGTGCAGCAGTGTGTATAGCTGCAGACAGCACTTTCCAGCATCCTCAACTGAGAAGCAAGTACAGCATCAGAGTAGTGCTGCTCCTCATCTGCACCAAGGGTTTCTGTAACTCTGCTTGCATGGCCCTCCTGAAAGGGTGGTCACCTGGCATTCAGATAAGTTTAACAAACTGCATTCAAAGAGGTACAATGAAGCTGTGGCTGTAATGTCATTTCTTAGTGTAGAAATGTGGGATTTTTGGGTATTTGAGCCAGTGAGACAGGCTAGCTGTGGCCTGATCGTGGGAGCATCTTCCTCCATGGCACCTTCCATGACTTTATGCTGCTGTTTGTTGGAAGCAATTTTATCACTGGTATTGTTGGTGTGGCAGCTCCTGCCTTTTGACAGCGTCTGGGGTGGCAGAGACACAGGCAGGTGTCTGAGTGTTATTTGCCCATGCACCCTTCTTGCTTGTCAGTGTTGTGAAGAGCTGAGCATTCTGAGGTTGTTTCCTATGTAAAGTCTGAAGAAGACCAAGTTTACAGTATCTTGTGTTAAACCTCAACTTGTTAACCTTTAGCTCTGCTGGGTTCACCACAGTACATGCTCCCAGCTGACACAACCAGAAAGCTCAGAGGAAGCTAAGCACCTTCCCATTAACTGGTGCTTTTTAATGGATGTTTTTAACCCCGGGGAAATTTGAGTCTAATCAAATTGCCCTCTTCAAATTAATTGCCTTGTTCGAGTCTCGATGTGGAGGTGGAAGAGCAACTCCCTTCCCTTTATCTGAGAGACCGAGGGAGTGTTTGGCACTATATGAGCCTGTTTCAAATGCAGCATTTTTCTTGCTGGGCCTTTAATGGGTGATTCTGGGGAAGTCACAAGTTCAAATTTGCCTCTGTCTCTAAAGTCCTGGGATGGAGCATCCCTCTTGGCAGTGGTCTGGGCAGTTTTCTACCAATTTGTGTGGGACTCGCTAGATATACTGCAAGTATGAACCAATGTCCCCAGATCCCCATAAATCTATCCTTTTCTCATCCCACTGTGGGGATGTCATGTATTTCTTGACCTCTTCCTACCTGCTTGAGAGGATGTTGACATCCCCTGAAGTCTGAGGCCAAAGTTCATTAGCAAGGTCTATTTCTTGCAGGAGCTTCATTGGGTGTTGGATTGTTCAGGGAAACCACTCCTGGGCTTGCACTGCAGACAATTTTTCCGTTTGAGCAGGGCTCTGAGCGCGCAACTGCGAATGCCAGCAGTTGTACAAGCTGCACAGCTGCTTTCAGATGTGTGTGCTGTTTACATGCAGACTTCAGCTGGTTGCTACAGTAGGATTTAGTCAGGATCTGTTGGGGGAAAGCTTCCCTCTGCTACAGAGATGGGAAAGTGTTTGTGTTGCTAGTAGTACAAGCTGGCTGATTTTACTACTCTGAGATTGCCTCCTGGACAAGATAAACCACAGAAGCTGCCCCAGAAAGGAGGAGGATTAAGCAGTGTGAATGCACACAGGAACGTTGGTGCTTTTTTGCTGAGCTATTTGATGTCTCTACCCTCCTTGAAGTGATAGCTCTGTTACTAGGAAGGGCAAGTAAATATGAAGTACAGAAGGCACAGAATCCCTCTTACTCCCCTAGAAATTATGATTTTGGCTACAAAATGGCCTCTTTCCTCTTCATGTAACTCCTCCCTACTCTCCCTGTCCGTTTGTGTATCAGGGTGAGAGATAAAGTAACAAGGACAGGCTTTATTGGAAGTAGTGTTTGGCTGGGCAAAACCTGAAGTTGTTCCGTGCATGGGGATGGGGAATCCAGCACCACTGCTGGCTGACCTTGCCAAGCTGTCCAAATGTGAGTGGCTGTTTGAAATATCAACATTTTAATTGCATTTACTTTCAGTGTTTTGTTCAAGGAGGATTTTCTATTCCTGTTCCTCTCCACCCTCCCCAGAGTGCTGGGAAGGTCATCCCAGAAAAAAAGCAAGACTGAAGGATGTGTCTCTCTTGTGGGTTTATGATAAGTAATGAGAATTGTGGAAAGTCCCATAGGTGAGCATTTTCCTTCATTACTCAATAATTCTTGGTGCTAATATTTCTTAGGAACTTGCCAGTCTCCACATCTCTTTTCATGCTCTATGTTTGTTATGACATGTACAGCACCTGAAATTTAAATTCCATTGAACTGGGCCCAAAATCTTCTAAATGGCCACTGATTGGAAACTCTGTGGTTTTTGAGATGCCTGATGTGAGTGGTTCACCCCTGCCATTCCAGAAGAGCTGAGTATTCTTTAGTGTTCCTAGGCTAGCAGTTTTAATGAGATCTGTGAAACCTCTCTGCTCTGCAGTCTTGTTTATTTTGCTGCCTAGTAATCATTAACGAGAATCTTCTTTGCAGAGAAACCAAATATTTTACTCAAAATAAACATTCTTGGGGCTTATCAATTTCTGATAAGCTTCATCAGTCTAAAGCTTTGTGATTTTCTGATTAAAAAAAAAAGTACATGGGAAATGCTACATTTAGGAAAACTACTCTTGACAAGGGGAATTTTAGTTCTGATTCGAGATTCAAATTTTTTGGTTTACAATGTTGCATAAGAAAATGTGAATTTCTGTTGTGGGGGAATTTTTATTATTTGTTTTGGGTGAGGGTTTTTAATCAGGTTCAAAGCAGGACAATAAGATCCTTCCCTCATTGTTCTGGGTAAAAGCATTACCTTTTCAGTATTTTAAATGCATAGCTCATGGTAAGCAGTAGAACAATGTTTTCTTCTTGATGGGTAGTGGAGTTGAGAAGTTATTGACACTACAATTAAGGCCACATTCTGCAGTGGCAGAACAGATTTAGCCCCCTCATGGCCAGTGACATCATGTGTGCTGTCTGTTGGGCAAGATGCCTCAGTTCACACTCTCCTTCAACTTACATTGCACACACATGTGGGCTGTAGCTTCAGGCAGCCTTCTGGGAACACAGGGGAGAGAAATCAGGGCTCCATGCTGCCCCTTAGCATGCACTGTTCTGCAGTGCCAATGGCACAGATGTATTTCATTTGACCCATTTTGCCTCTGTACCTCCTTCCTCCCTGCAGCAGTCCCAGGTGATGAGAAAACCATTCTTGGAGAAGTCCCCAGGTCCCAGAGCTGGTATAGCTGACGGTGTTTTGAGTTCAACCTACCCTGGGCTGTGCAAACACTTGCTTGTAAGCTGCAAGGGGACTGTGCAGGACCTCTCCTCTCTAGGGAGTGTTTGGCCTGGCCTCAAGGGCAGCCTGCACCAAGAGTGGCAGGTGATTTCCAGAGCAGCCCTTACAGGACCTGCAGCCCAGGGAATTACTGGGTTCACCTCCAGGACGGCTCTTGGGGGTTCACTGCGGGCCAGGCGGGAGGAAGTCACCGCCACTGCCTGGCTTAGATCTTCCAAAACTGCTGAAGGCAGAAAGAAGAACAAGCAGCAGACAGCAAAGGAAAGATTAATTGGCCAGCCGCCTGAAGGGCTGGTTGGGGTTGTATTTCTTGTTCTTACCCTTGCAAATTTCTACAGGATTGTAAATCTTGAGCTGCTTCCCAAATGAGGAGACTTCAGGTGTGTTTTTCTAAATAAGCAAACCTGAGCATACTTCAGTTCTTTGACTCAACACACAGGAATTCCCATTGGCTTTATTACACACTGACAAGCGTGCTGGGGAAAGCAGGACAGATCAATGGCTGCTTTTGAAGTGGGGCTATAAATCACTTGTGACACCAGGCAGCAGATTGACTGACTAGCCTTGTTCCTCCTTCCCTCCCAGCACACCAGTGCTGACCCCAGCTTGCCATCAAGATGTCGGTGAGGGCTGGCTGTGATTAATGCTGCAAATGAAACCCTGGCCCAGTCGGCAGCAGGCAAGCTTGAGCTGGAGGTCTCCAGGAGGAAAAGTCCAAGGACAGCACTATGAGTCAGATGGAAAGTAAATGTAAATTGGTTAAATCCTCCCTAACTGCTAGCACCATTGTCCCATGCCCTGTTCTCGGTGTCCCCGTGGAATCTCTGCTTTCCACGAATGTCTACCTTTGTCCCAAACATGTGCTGTGAGTATTTTACATTATAGGCTGGGCAGCAACAGCGTTAAAGCTGCAAAAAGGGCAGGAGGGTTTCTGATACTAGACGTGGGAATCTGGCTTCTGATGGGTTTTGACTTTTCGGAAGGAGCCGAGATGGGGAGATGCTTTTGAATTTAATATTTTGTTCACTGGAAATTGTAGCCTTGGGGTGATAAAAAATCAGACATAGCCCTGGTCTAGACAGGAGAGGGGTGTGAGAAACTCCCGAGTGCCAAGCACTCCCCTCCCCTGCCCCTGTGTGCCAGGGTTGGCGTGGGAAGGGAGGGACAATAAGAAAAACTGCTGGAAAAAATCATACCACTCTTGTTTGAAGTTTTCAGACCGCTCTTTGGTTTTTACTGATAGGTTGAGATCAAAATTAGGGAAATTGCAATTAAAGAAGAAAAGCAATAGAAAGCACAACCACTCATCCACTTTGAAACCTCTTCTTTTTGGTGGGAGAAAAGAATGAGAAAGATCTAGATTTTTAAATCCAAGTTGAAAAAATAAACCCTCTTCCAGTTTCAGTAGTGGCTTGTCACCTTGCTTTGAAGCCTTCTCTCTGGAGGAAACTAAAGCAACTAAAGAACCCCATCCTTGCATGCACAGAGCTTACTCCTTCCATGGGAGCACAGGATACTGGGAGTGTCTTGTGCCAGTAGATAAGAGTCAAGATGCTAGGGCTGTGGGTCTGCCCACAGGCAAGATCTTAATTAAAATTTATCTATATTATATCAGGTATTTTTTTTTTCTGAAAAATTTCAAACTTATTTCCATGTCTCAGAAACTAAAAGATTATTTTGCAGGATGCTGACTTTTTTTTTTTTTTTCTTCATGTAAGCAATACTTTTTTTTTTTTTCTTTTTTCCTTCTAAAAAGGTCCAATCCCTTTGGATGCAATGTTTGGCAAATAGAGAAATCATAATAGGAAACATTGATGGAATGTTTTTGGTTTTTTTGGTAACTCAGTAAGAACTGTACAAGAAGCAGAAAATACCATCAATGATAGCATCTTCAAGATGTTCCTCTTGAAAAAGACTTCTAATGGACATCCGAGGGCCCTGCAAATAACCCCAAATTCAGCAAAATGCAGTAGAAATCAACTAATGCCAAGACAGGGCTCTTCCACATTTGCAGGTAGTGCAATTGTGTAGTGTTAGCACATGCCAGAGGCCTTCTGCAGAATGGAGAGGATGGAGTTTGATGTTTATAAGCTTTTTGGTTCCTGTGCTCTGGCAGTGGGCAGGTCTGGCCAGGTTGCTTACTTCTTTTTTTGGGCAAAGCCAAAACTCAGAAATGGAAACTCTTGGTGAGGAGATAGCTTTTCTTACCCTCCCATCATGCTCTTCTCAAGCACAGCTCAGATTTACTTTACAGCTTTTCCCTTTCATCTGAAACCTTCCAATTTCAGGCAGGTTAGCTTGCCAAGCTGCACCTTCCCTTTCATAAATATTGCAGTAGCTACAGGCTATGGAGAGTTAGCCAAGCCAGTTCTCTTCATCTATCATGATCTCACCCCTCCCTTAACCCCCTCCTCTCCCGCCCTCTCATTAAATAAGAACAAAAGGCAAACCGTAACCCTCTCACATGCCACATTAATATATGGTATAATTTTCCAGTTCTGCCCAGTTCTGGTATGGCAGCTGAGTGACTCTGTAGAAAATGGGGCATCCCTTCTGCTGGGAACACTTGCAATCACCTGTCCAAACTTGCTCCAAGCTGGAACATCCTGGGCTGCCCAAACGCTGCTGAAATAACAAGGAGATATTGGGCACTTTTCATGCCCATGGACTTCAGAGGATGAAAGACCCATCTCTGCTCTCTGGAACCTAAGCAACAGCTTCCCTAACTCATGTTTCCCTGATCTTCATCTCGTTGAGGGTTAGCAGAACTGGTGCCTCTGATGTTCTGCAGGTCAGGCCTATGGGAAACTGGCACATGTTCTCTTCTTACCTACCATGAAGGCTTCCCCCTCTCGGGGCCAGCTGCCCTTCATGCATGCAAGGGCTGTGGGGAGCTCTGCAGCTGGCGTCCCTGCCCGGAGCAAGGGTTGCTCTGCCTCCCACCTGGGTTGCAGGGGAGTTCAACTTAGTTCTGCAAACAGAAATGACTTGAAATACAGGTTCTGAGTGCACAGCTAAGTAGAGAATACCTTTTTTCCCCCATGGCCCTCTAGCACTGCTTAATACACAGGAGAATGGGGGTTTGTGTGCATCCTCACTGCAGTTCTGTTTGAGGCTCTGTACACATGCACACATGTGAGTGCAGGAGAACAAAAAGATATGCTTCAAACTAATATTCTTTCACCATCATTCAAGGGTAGATTTACTTGTGATTAAAGGAGCTAAAGATAAGCAATTAACATATTAGATCGTGGAGCTATTCATTTGCTCTGATATCCTGAAGAGAAGGTGCACTAGATGCTGAACTGTGTATAGTTCTGTTAGTGGCTGCACCACAGCAGTGCAGCCTGGTCTGACTGCTCAGTGCTGCTGTGTATGGTGCAGTTTGCACACATATGCAGACCTGAGATGATGAAGTGAAAAATTGAAAGATGGAGAGCAAAATCTGTAGAATGATATGAAAAAAATGCTTCTCTCCAGTAATTCCAGGTACACAAGGAAGCATAATAAGGAAATAAAGTCTCCTGTCTCAACAGGAGATTATTTTTTTTTCTTGGAAAGCACAAACCATTATAAACAAGGCCCAGAACATTTCTCCAGAAGGTAGGTCAGATCTTGTAGCTTATGTGAGAAACACATTCTATGAAAGACAGGGGTGGCTGTGTGACAGGTTTAGTAACAAAAGTGATCCAAATCCCATATTTATCTTCTATTTTCTTAGAAACTTCTTAGTGAGCTCTGATCATTCCTAAACTGACCAGGTTCCATGGAGGTTGGTTCTGTGTGCTAATATGCTTCACCATTAGTACCACTCTAATGCGAGCAGAGATGCATCGCTCTGCATTTTCTCTGGCCCCTAATTCTCTTTTACTCCAAGTAGTCTTTTTTTTTTTTGTTCGGTGTTGAACCTTTCATCAGGGGACTCTGCTGGACCCTTTGTTGCTGCTGAGAGTGATTTTTCCTCCTTCCCTGTTTCTAAAATGCCTCTCCTCACATGCCTACACTTACATCTGTCAAGGACACCAACAGGTGACACCTTCCTCCTCCCCGTCTCATCAAGGCTAGAAAAGGCTGTGGCAAGGGGAGCACTTACAAACAAGGCCAGATTTGGTGACCAAGGTCCATGATGCATTTTTTTATTTATACTCACGCACGCACACTCGTGCGTATGCTACAATGACTTCAGGGGACTGGAGGGGACTTTCCGCGAGGATTAACTGAGTCCCCTTCAACAAGGTAACACAACCAATGTGCCTCGGCTGCTGTGTGCTTAATTAGGTCTTTTCGTCATTTAGAAGCTGTTTTCCAAAAGAGCCCAAGTGTGGTTAGCAAGAGATAGGCTGCCTTTGGAGTAAGACTGCATCCCGCAGTCTTAATTCAGTGGAGCTCTCAGTGGAAAGCTGAGCAAGGTTGTAACAGGTCTTCATTTTAATTTACTGCTGCATTCTGTCTCTGATTAGCACTGCAGGGATGGTGTCTACTTGTTGCTGTTTCTACGTGAGCGGTTCCTGCTCCAAAGAGTGCACAGATCCAGCTGTCAGGTAGTGTTTGAGGAGGAGCAGAGAAGATCCAGAGACTGAAAAATAAGCAGCCTTTCTGCAGATGTGTGTGTGCACCTCTCTTCCTGAAGTCCAAAATAATGAGCATCGTGGTCCAAGTGCTCCTGAAAACAAATTAGGAGGGAAGACTGTGGACTTTCCTTTTGCACTACACCTCCTTCTGCAAACATTCAATTCACCAGCTGGATCTGGGCAAGAAGGTGACCAGGCAGTGGCCACAGAAAATGCTGCTGCCAGTGTGGGGGGATAAAGGACCCTATGGTTTCTCAGATACTGAGAAAAGTTGTCGGTCATCTTTTCAATGTCCATGGTGCTCTCTTTCCATATCCAAACTTCAGTACTGCATTTTCTTAAAAACAATTTCTAGCCCATAGTAAATTCAAGACATCCAGACTGCCCAGTACCTACGTTATCTATAAGACATAGAGAAACGTTTTACTTTGGTAGTAAAGGTCTCTTATCTTCTGAGGCAGTGGCCAGAACAAAAAAGACAAGACAGAAAGCTGTGAACAGCACTCAGGTGCAGCAGTCGAGGTGCTCACCTGGGTAACTAGCATTCACCAATGGAAGGTATAGACATTAGTGTGTAACAGGGACATTGAACCTCTGAGGTAGTTTTATGCAGTGGCTGGTACACTTGCATTTAAAGGCTTGTGGCACGAGGAACACTTATGAAGCATGAGAATACTGCCACTGACATAATGGGGCCAAACTTCACTTTGATCCTGTATGCAGACCTTTGATTCTGAGCCATATGTTATGAAAAAAAGCCAGTTTCCAAACCAGAGGTTTGGTGCTGACCTATCCCTGAAACTGTCACAGATGTGGGGTAGAAAGCTTGCTGGTTAATATTTTGGTGTGCAAGAAGAGGAGCCAGTTGTGTTGGTGCCCTAAATTGAGTTGAAAATGCTGTGAGAGCAGAGTTTCTGAGAGAAACAAACAAACAATCAAACAAACAAAACCAAACAAACCAGCAAACCCCAAACCAACTATCTCTCCAGCGGTTATGCTACAGTGCTGAAGGACTGATGCTTGTCAATCTTGAGGGAGGTGATGCTCCCTGTCTACCCAACTCACTTGAGATTATACCAGGAGTACTCTGTCTAGCTCTGGGATCCCCAGCTTAAAGACATGGACCTGCTTGGGCAGGTCCAGAGGAGAGCTACAAAAATCATCAAGGGGATGGAGCACTTCCCCTGTGAGGCAGGCTGAGAGAGCTGAGGTTGTTCCACCTGGAGAAGACTGCAGGGAGACCTTATTGTGGCCTTTCAGTGCTTAAAGGGGGCCCTTAGGAAAGATGTGGGAAGGGACTCTTTATTAGGAAGTGTAGTGATAGGATGAAGAGTAATGGTTTTAAACGGAAAAGATGTGGGTTTAGATTAGATATTAGGAAGAAATTATGTAGTGCGAGAGACGCTGGAATGGGTTCCCCAGAGAGTTTGTGGATGCTTCCTTCCTGGCAGTGCTCAAGGCCAGACTAGATGGGGCTTTGAGGAACCTGATCTGGTAGAAGATGTC
>VWYK01004335.1:0-14638 GCA_013399775.1 Semnornis frantzii
CTGCCCTGCCCTGCTCTGTCCTGTCCTACCCTCCCGGTCCTGTCCTTCCTGGCCTGCCCTCCCTGTCCTCTCCTGTCCTCCCTGCTCTGCTCTGTCCTCTCCTGCCCTCTCCTCCCTGCCCTGCTATGTCCTCCCCAGTCCTTCCTGCCCTCCCTACCCAGCTCTCAGGACCAAGAGGGTCTCTTCAAGCCCATTCCTGCAGCCCTCCTCCCAGGCAGCCCCCGGTCCCCTCAGGCTGCTGCCTTTGCCTAACCCTCCCCGCGCTGCTGTTTCCTCTCTCCCAGTTCCCTCCAAGCCTTCCCCACCCCCACCGCCTCCCACGCACAGCTCCAGCCGGAGGCGGCAGCAGAAGCAAGAAACAAAATTCTCAGCTTGAGCGTTCCTCGCCTGGCAAAGTGACAGCCGAGAGGGACCACATCCATCCCTGCCGCTGCCGAGCCTCGAGGCGCGTTGGGGACACAACCCCACGCCTGGGGATGCGGCCCCGGGGTCAGCATCCCTCTGTGCCACCACCTACAGCAGCCTCCCACAGCTCCCCACTGCCTCCAGCCTCCAAAACCATGGAACCAGCTCCAACATCGCCACCATGTCCTGCCCTTCTCCTTCCTCAGAGAGGATGCTGCTGGCCCTTCCCCTCCCTCCACACATTCCCTGCCGCTTCTGTAATGCATTACACAAAAGGCTGGAGAGGAACTGGACGAGGCCCAGCTTTAAGATCATGACTTTGCAAAGAGGGGATTGAAAAATATTAGCAAGCAAGCAGTGGAAAGGGTCGGGAGGAGCAAGGATCTGCCACCTCCCCCAGCACCTCGCTGCGAGCCATTCCCTCCCAGCCAGAGGAGCCCCTGGGATGCTGCTCTGCCAGGCAGAACAAAAAGGCCACGTCTCAAAAAAAGGGATCCTGAGCAGTTCCCCTTTTTTGGGGGACTCTTCCAGCCCTCCTGGCTGAGTGGGAGCTGAGACCAGGATTGTTTCACCCAGTCCACCCTGACGCCATCCAGGTCCCAGCCAGGCCGGGGTGGTTATTTTGAGACATTTCTGGGGAAGGTTGTTGGGTTCCTGCGCCTCTGCAGCCAGCCCTGGCATCTGCTCAGCTGTGCAGGAAGCAGATGGAGGCAGAAAAACTAAACTGAGACACGTAGCACCTGCTGAAGTTACCTAAAATAGCCTTTCTATACATAACAGTAAGGATGAAACTCCTCCGACTCAGGACGGGGGTGGGGGAGGGCTTCCCAGAATCACAGAATCAGTCAGGGTTGGAAGGGACTACAAGGATCAGGCAGTTCCAACCCCCCTGCCATGGACAGGGACACCTCAACCTAGATCAGACTGGCCAGAGCCTCATCCAGCCTGGCCTTAAACACTTCCAGGGATGAGGCTTCCAACACCTCCTTGGGCAACCTGTGCCAGGCTCTCACCACCCTCATGCTGAAGAACTTCCTCCTCACCTCCAGTCTGAATCTCCCCACCTCCAGCTTTGTTCCATTCCCCCCAGTCCTCTCACTACCTGACAGCCTAAAAAGTCCCTCAGCAGCTTTTTTGGCCCACTTCAGATACTGGAAGGCCACAAGGTCACCTGGGAGCCTTCTCCTCTCCAGCCTGCACAGCCCAAACTCTTTCAGTCTGTCCTCACAGCAGAGCAGCTCCAGCCCTCTGAGCATCTTCCTGGCTCTGCTCTGGACGCACTCCAGCATCTCCACATCCTTCTTGTTGCAGAGGCTCCAGAACTGGATGCAGTACTCCAGGTGGGGTCTCACCAGAGTAGAGCAGAAGGGCAGAATCACCTCCCTGGCCCTGCTGCCCACACTGCTCCTGCTGCAACCTGGGTTCTGATTGCTCTCTGGGCTGCAAGTGCACACTGCTGGCTCATGTTGAGCTTCTTATCCACCATCACCCCCAAGTGCCTCTCCTCAGGGCTGCTCTCCAGCCAGTCCCTGCCCCAGCCTGTATTGGTGCTTGGGATTGCCTCAATCCAGCTGCAGGACCTGCCCTTGGTCTTGTTGAACCTCATGTGGTTGGCTTGGGCACAGCTCTGCAGCCTGTCCAAGTCCCTCTGGATGGATCCTTCCTTTCAGCTGCCAGCTGGTGCGATGTGTGGCCACAGCACCTGGGCACATGGTTTAGAGGCCATGGTGGTGCTGGGTTAAAGGTTGGACTGGATGATCTTAGAAGACTTTTCCAACCCAAACAATTCTGTGACTCTATGTCTCCACTGGCTGTGTTCACCCCAGGAGAAGGATTCTGGCTCTCAGCAGCACTGGGAACCAGCAAAAAGAGGAGATAACTGAATATGGGGGTGTGTGTATGTGTGTGTGTGTGCAATGACATCCTGTGTCTTCCTTGCATGCTTTGCTCTTCCCACATTGTTTCCCACTTCTTTATGAGTCCTCTGCCATGGTCTCTGGAAGCCTCGTTCCTAGCATCTCCTTCCATCCTGCCCACACACCCCAACTGAGGTTGTCTCCACTCCTCCCATCAGCTGCCCAGGACATCCCTGCTCTTCCCAGCTCAGGATGTCTCACCTCCTGTGAGCAGCACAAAGCTCTTCCTACTCCAGGAAGGAAATCCTGACTCAGTGCTGGTGTTCTCCTGAACAAATCATCACAGTGAGATCAAAACAAAGAGCTACAAGGGTCAGGCAGGTATCACAGACCTGCTCTCTGTTCCTGTGGCTACGAGTGGAAAAGCAACAAGTTGAGTGCCTTGTACCCCATAGAAGCATAAAATGGTTTGGATGGGAAGAGATCTCCAAAGCTCATCCAGCCCAACCTCCCTGCAGCCTGCAGGGACTTCTGCAGCTAGAGCAGATTGCTCACAGCCCCGAACACCTGCAATGGTGCCAGGGATGGGTATCTGCCACCTTTCTGGGCAAGCTGGACCAGTCTCTTACCACACTCAGTGTCAAACATTTCTCCCTTCTCTCCACTCTCAATCTCCCTCTTTCAGTTCCAAACCATCACCTCTTGGCCTGTCCCAACAGGTCCTGCTCAAAACTCTGTCCCCAGCTTTCTTCTCAGCCCCTTTAAGCCCTGCAAGGCCAGCAGGAGGTCTCAAGGAGGTCTCATCTTGCCTGTGGCAGGTGAAGGCAGATGGTTGGTGTCTGGGCTTGGAGCTGTTGGTGCCTGCCCTGTCTGCACCACCTGTGTGTGCCAGAGCTGCTGTGCAGAGGGCAGAGCTGTCCCAGCCCTCTCCTCTGCACAGTCCTCTCCTCTTCCTCCTGCTTTTCTGGATTGGGGGCAGGAGGACAGAGCCAGCAGTGCTGTCTCCTGTCCACCAGTGAGCAGGACCCTACCTGGCACTGCAGGTGGGGAGCAGGCCAGAAAGGCAAATGCAGCAAGGGGAGCTGAGGGGGAGCCTCAGAGGTGCTCCAGGGCATGGAGAGGTGGAGAGGGGGGTGCTGGGTTTGGGGCTTCTTCAGCAGTGTCCAAACCACTTTGAACTCCCTTAGCTGTCACTGGGGAAGCCACAGCCTGAGTGCTGGCATCAGTTTTGGGGCCTTCACTCCAAGAATGATACTGAGGGGCTGGAGCAGGGCCAGAGAAGGGCAACCAAGCTGAGGAAGGGTCTGGAGAACAGGGCTGGGGAGGAGCAGCTGAGGGAGCTGGGAGGAGTTAGCCTCCCTGAGAGGAGGCTGCAGCCAGTTGGAGTCTTTGCTCCCAAGGAATAGGTGGCCTGAGTGCTGGGATCAATCTTTCTGGTTTGGGGGAGGACGGAGCCAGCAGTGATGTCTCCTGTCCACCAGTGAACAGGAGTTTGCCTATCACAACAAGCCCTGCTTTAAAAAGTCTGTGCCCAGCTTCCCCATCATAGAACCATGGACTTGTTTGGGTTGGAAAAGCTCTCTGACATCACTGAGCCCAACCAGCATCTCAACCCCACCGTGACCATTAAACCACATCCCAAAGTACCATAGCTACACCTTTCTTGAACACCTCCAGGGATGAGGACTCCACCACCTCCCTGGGCAGCCTGTTCCAACTCCTGAGAACCTTTTCAGGAAAGAATGTTTTCCTAATCTCCAACCTAAACCTCCCCTGGCACAAATCTGCACGGAGAGCAGTGCGGAGGCTCCCTTGGCTCTGTCCACCGCTTCTCTTCAGCACCCATCCCTGTGTGCTCCCTCCACACACACCCCTAGAAGGAGCATCCCACCGGGATGCACTGCACTGCTGCCAGACTGTGGGTCACCTGGGACAACTGCTGGCTGTTAATCTCCAGCACATCACTGATCTGATTTGTCTGAGAGCAGCAGCTGCTGCTTTGTGCCACTCTGGATTCATTTCCCTTCGCCTGGAGTCGGCGCCGGTGCCTTTTTTTTTTTTTTTTTTTTTGGTGGCATCCTTTATGCAAACGAAGCAGGAACCTCAAGAAATGTATTCATCTCTCCTCCTTCCTCCTCCCAAACAGGGTTCACTGCTCAGCACTGACTCCCTACCACGTTTGCAGAGGATGTTGTTTCAGCTCCAGCTTCCTGAGCATGTGCGCCACAAACAAAGAGCAAAGTCTCTTTGTTGTCCCCCAGCAGCTGATTGCAGCCACAGGGAATCCTGGAATGGCTTAGGGTGGAAGGGGCCCTGGAGGTGGCTTAGGGTGGAAGGGGCCCTGGAGGTGGCTTAGGGTGGAAAGGACTTTAGAGATCATCTACTCCAACCTCCCTACCATATAAAGATCAGGAGGTGGTCCCTGTCTTACTGAGTTTACCCTGGCTCCAGGTGCTTGGATGCCTGTGGGATTGGTTTTGGTGGGCTGAGAAATTGGATTGTGCCTTGTGACAAGGGCTTGTAGTGATAGGACAGAGGGAATGGATTGAGGCTGGAAGAGGAGAGGTTGAGACTGGATATTAGGAAGAAATTCTTTGCAGTGAGGGTGGGGAGACACTGGCACAGGTTGCCCAGGGAGGTTGTGGAGCACAGAATCACAGAAAGTGATCAGAGATCACATTCTGTGATTCTGTGCTCCACAACCTCCCTGGAGATGTTCAAGGCCAGGCTGAAGGAAGCCTTGAGCAAGCTGGGCTGGTGGGAGGTGTCCCTGCCCATGGGGGTGGAGTCTGAACTGGATGATCTTTAAAGTCCTTTCCAACCCAAGCCATGATTCTAGGATTCTCCAGCCCACGTGAAAGCAGCAAAAGAGGGATCACAGCACAGGCTGAAGCCTGATTTTGCTTTAGGTCAGTGCTAGCCTCCCTCTGGGATCCACCCAAGCCACTTGCCTAAGCTGTCTTCTCTTTATTGCCATTTAATTTGGGTCAGAGAAATGCAGTTATGAGCACAGCCTTTTCAGCTAAGTGGTGGCCTTT
Source organism: Semnornis frantzii (assembly GCA_013399775.1). Classification (NCBI taxonomy): domain Eukaryota; kingdom Metazoa; phylum Chordata; class Aves; order Piciformes; family Ramphastidae; genus Semnornis; species Semnornis frantzii. The sequence goes on from VWYK01004335.1 coordinate 5,300, forward strand.
GTTGCCCAGGCAGAGCCCTGCAGTTTGGAGAGCTCCCAGTGCTGTCTGTCAGCAGGAGACACAGTGGTACATGAGCTAAAAATCAAGGGAGGATCAGCAGGCAGAGCTCAAACAGCTGCCCTTACACACCCCCCTCTCTGTGATACCTGCACTACCAACCAGTGCCTGGGGAATTCCCACAGCAGACCAAACCCAGATTCCCAAAAGAATGGGGAAGAGCATAATAGGGAGCAGACAACTCTGCCTGGCAGACTGCTCTGCAGGATTTGCCTCTTTGGTCACCAGAGGGGTGGCAGGGCTGGGCTGGGCACTGCCTTTCTATTTCCATCCTTTAGTCTTGTAACACAGGGTTAGAACAAAAACATCTCCCTTAACTCAAAATAGGATAAAAGAAAGGAGAAAGAGAGGGAGGGATGGAGGGAGGGAGAAAGAGAACAAAACCAGCAACTGCTCTTTCAGCAAATGTGGAATCTGCACTCAGGCAGATGGGGAAAAACAGCAGGAATTAAAATCCATTGAGTTATTTTCCTCTCCTCTGGAGAGCTTCCAAACCAGCCTGGACATCACAATCCAGGGCAGCCTGCTCTGGGTGAACCTTTTTTTATCATTGGCAGCAGGGCGGGGGGCGGTGTTGGACTAGATGATCTCCAGAGGTCCCTTCCAATCTCCACCAGGCAGGGATTCTGTGACTTTAGCACCAGCATGTGCCCAGGCAAACCCTCTCCCTCCAACCCCTGGGCCAGCCTGGGCACCCCCTGCCACAGCTGGCACTGCCATGAGCTGCTAGTGGTTGCTTCAGGGATGCCTGTGGGCACTCAGGTCACAGACCATCAGGGCTAACATCACGTCTTGTGCACAAGGACCATCCTGTGCCAGTCCAGCTCGCCACAAACAGGGTGCAGCTGCCCTTTCCCAGCCCATCCCATGTGCTACTGCTCCCACCTAGGCACTGGCAAGGGGATGGAGTTCGTGAAGAGCTTCAGGCAGATGTTGGGGTGAGGGTCAATGTCTCATGACCTAAGCAAAGGTCACTGAGTTAGGCAGCTCTGGACTGCATCAGCTCTGTGCCTTGAAGAGCTCCAGTGCTGAGGGGAGACCTCACTGCTCTCTACGACTGTCTGAGAAGAGGTTGGAGTCAAGTGGGGCTTGGTCTCTACTCCCTAGTCTCAGGGGATAGAAGGAGAAGCAATGGCCTGAAATTGTGCCAGGGGAGGGTTAGGTTGGAGATGAGGAAACATTTCTTTGGTGCCAGAGTGGTCAGGGATTGGCACAGGCTGCCCAGGGAGGTGGTGGAGTCCCCATGCCTGGAGGTGTTCAAGAAGGGACTGTTTAGTCTGGAGAAGCCAATGGGGTCCTGGGGGGCATTAGGAAGAGTGTGTCCAGCAGATCCAGGGAGGTTCTCCACTGCCTCTGCTCTGCCCTGGTGAAACCTCATCTTTAGTTCTGCCTTCAATTTGGGACTCCCCAGTTAAAGAGGGACAGAGATCTGCCAGAGAGGGACCAGGGGAAGGCTATGAGGATGGTGAGGGGACTGGTGAGGAGAGGCTGAGGGACCTGGGGCTGCTTAGTCTGGAGAAGAGAAGGCTGAGAGGGGATTGAATCAATGTTTAGAACTATCTGAGGGCTGGGGGTCAGGAGGGGGGGGGGACAGGCTCTGCTCACTGCTGCCTGGGATAGGACAAGGAGCAATGGATGGAAGCTGCAGCACAGGAGGTTCCAGCTCAACACAAGGGGCAATTTCTTGTCTGGAAGGGTCCCAGAGCCTTGGCACAGGCTGCCCAGAGAGGATGTGGAGTCTCCTTCTCTGGAGCTTTCCAAGGCCTATCTGGATGTGTTCCTGCGTGCCCTGAGCTGGATTGTCTGGTGCTGCTCTGGCAGGGGGGTGGGACTGGATGAGCTCTTTGGGTGCCTTCCAACCCCTGACATCCTGTGAGCCTGGCATCCTGTGGAAAGTGTGGCCATGACACTTGCAGACATGATTTAGTGAGCATGGAGGTGTTAAGCTGACCATTGGACTTGATGATCTTAGAGGTCTTTTCCAACCCAGCCAGCTCTGTGATTCTGTGATGCTAGGAGAGGAAGCAACAGAGTTTGCTGCAATGAGGCTCATTGATTGGCATCTCCTAACAGAACTATCCCAGCAGCTCCGCTGCACTTCTCCATTACCAGAGCTTTCTTAATTGGCTTTTCAGCTAGGACATAAATGGTAGAAAACTCTTCCTTGATTAAAAAACACTGTCAGTGATGGGAAACCCACTAGACCTCTGAGGCAAGCGTTCCAGAGACAGTTTAAAGGCCACGGCTGGCTTCCAGTGGGAATGTTTACATCAAACCCTCCCTCACTCTGTTTCAGCTCTGTCAGCCTAGTAACAAAGCTGAGTGGCTGCAACGTGCTGGCTACAGCAGCCTTTTAATCTTTTGTTAAGGTAAATGATCCAGCCAGACCCAGGGAAAGTCTCAGACACAATCAGCAGCTGCAAACTTCAACACCAAAATCCCCTCTCCCCTCTGTTCTGTTGTGACCTCATCTGCAGCACTGCCTCCAGTTCTGGGGCCCCCAGCATGAGAGGGACATGGAATTGCTGGAGCAGGTCCAGAGGAGGCCACAAAGATGATCAGAGGGCTGAAGAACCTCCCCTATAAGACAGACTGAGGCAGTTGTTCATCCTGAAGAAGAGAAGGCTCCAGGCAGACCTTAGAGCAGCCTTCCAGTAGGGTCTACAGGAGAGCTGAGGAGGGACTTGTGACAAGGGCTGGGAGTGACAGGATGAAGGACAATATCTTTGAGCTGGGAGAGGGGAGAGTGAGAGTGGAGATGAGGAAGAAATTGTTGAGAGTGAGGGTGGCACAGGTTGCCCAGGGAGGTGGTGGAGCGTGGAATCACAGAATGTGATCAGACATCCCTGGAAGTGGTCAAGGCCAGGTTGGATGAGGTCTTGGGCACCATGGGCTAGTGGGAAGTGTCCTTGCCCACAGCAGGGGGGTTGAAACTGGTTGAGCTTTAAGGTCCCTTCCAACCCAATCCAGTCTGTGAATCTATGAACCCAGGACTAGATGCTCCCTTTGGCACTACTTAAACCTCCCCCAGAGGCTTGCCTGAGTGGCCACCAAGAATCATAAGGCACAGAGGTGTGAGCTCCTCCTTTTTTTGCCCACAGAGATCCAATTCCTAACCCAGACAGCCAAGGAAGCACAACACCTGAACTTACTCCTGGTTGCTCCAAGGGGATAATTCTTGGGTATGCTCCAAAAGATTAGCCTGGAGACAGCCTCCTCACACACAAAAACCTCTAGTTGGGATATTCCTAGAGGAAGGTGGACTCCCAGTTTAAGTCTTGATGGTACCCAAGGAAGTTCACCCCTTGAAGAGGAACCCTGTCCCTGCGTATCAAAGTGGGAGAGGTAAAGGCACCTGCTCAACATTCTCTTTTTCAGTCCTTACCTTGGCCCAAGAAAAAGGAAACTTGAGAGCACCCAGCCAAGAAAGGGGCACTTAGGAGGCTGCTGTCTGATCTTTTGGAGATCACACCCAAGGTGGCAAAATCTCAGCTGTGGTTTCAACAGCAAGCCCAGCCCTTAGGAAAGATCCTTCCTGCCAGCCTCTTGACCAGTTAGGTTTAATTTCTTCATCCTTAGCCTCCCTCTGCCCAGCCCCAGCTCACGATGAGCCACTGAAGAACACTGTGTTGGCAATGGCACTCCACGAGGATTGCAAGAAAGGTTCCAAACTTCCCAATAAATGCAGTCGGATCCAAGGGTCCCAAGCCTGATTCAGCCAGTCTAGCCCACAGGAGAATGCACACACAGTGGCATTTCCTGAGAGACCTGCTCCCTGCTGAGTTAGATCTAGCTGGGACACATCTCTCCAGAGGGACCTATGGAGACCTGAGGTTCAGCCACTCAACCTCTGGCTGCCACAGAAGCTTACACAGCAGTTTGGCACTAAGTGCTCAAGACAGAGCTGGAAACACACCTTGGCAGAACAGAGCTGGAGGCACCATGGCTGTGGAAGGGACTCATCCATGCAAGAGAAGGAACCAAGATTTAGGACTCTGACTCTAAAAGCTCAATATCTACTTCAGAGAAGCAGCTTTTCTCTCTGAAGGGTATTTCCCAGTGCTTTATCCATCTCACAACCTCAACTGGAGTTCCCCCAGATTCCTGACAGTCCTCCTTGAGCTTTAGACATTGGACAGACCACAGCACACAAAAGTTGTCAGACCAGCACCAACCAGAGCTGACACAGAAGCAAACTCATTTTCTACCCCTTTGGCTGGACAATTCCACCAAGGATAAAGAATCTCTGTCCTCAGGGCTGCCATTTGAGGACTTTCCAGCACTGAGAGCAGCATGCAAAGAAACCTTCACCAGACACATACATAGAGAGAGAGAGAGAGGCACTTACCCACTGGTTCCAGGTCTCTGGGTCTGAGAGAAACGCCAGTCTGGGTTAGGCTGAGCTTGCTGCAGAGAAAATAAAAGATTTTTAATACCTCCATTCTTGCCTTTGAAAATGAAAGTGAACTGATCCTGGATTATTTCAGCCTGGAAATATCAGCAGCTTCTTTCCATGGAAGGCAAATCAATTAGAACAAAAAAAAGAAGATTCCCACTGCCCACCCTCTACACACACCCCACCCCCCCTTCCTTGAGCATTTCTGAACCAGCATGAATACCAAAAAAAAAGCATGACAAAACCCATTCAGGGAATAATCTTCCAAAGCAGCTCAGGAACCCAGGCTGTGAAAGAAATGAAGCATGAAATAAACTGATAAGGGCAGCAATTCGGCAGGAGCAATGGTACCAAAGTAATGAGCTTGGAGGAAAGGGGGTGGGGAGGGTAGAGGGTGGGGGTGGTGGCAGAGTTAATTGCTACTGAGGAAGATGCTTCTCATGCCAGAAGGTAAAATGATAACAGACCTTCCTAATCTGTCCTTCTGCTGTCCTTAAAAAGCCCTGCTTAACATCTTGGTTTCGCAGACTCTATCTGAATGACTTCTCCTAGCTGCTGTGGCCTGGGAGCATTGCAATATTTTTTTTTTTCTGTCCTCAGAGGAAAAAAAAGCAAACTTCGACCAGCCCAAGAGAGAAGTGTGATTTGTTTAGGAGACACAAGACAGCTCCAGAGACAGCGGCACTCTTTGTTAAGTTCATTAGCAAGGCTCCCGTATTGCTTTCTGCCCAGACAATGGAGTGCCTATAAACATGGAAGGACACAGAGCAGGGCGGCTGATTCCTGCCTCAATCATGCCTTTGTCTGCAGCACGGAAGAGCAGAGCTGCTTGCTGTCTGGAAGACACTTCTGAAAATCATCAGCTTAATTAACTCCGGAACACACAACCTGGGCAGGACGAGGCTACCACGGAGCAGTGCACAAAGGGTGGCTGCCAGAACAATGGAGGCCCCCTTTTCCCAAGGAGTTCCCTGGAAAAGACCCTTGTGGCAGGGTGACAGGGACAAGTTGCTTCTGGGGAGATTCCAACTGGACTCCAGAAGAAAATGTTCCCTCTTGAGAACAGCTGGACACAGAATCATCTCCCATGGGAAGCAGTGGATTTGTCTACACTGGAGAGTTTGAAGACTCAGCATCACAGGATGCTGGGGTAGCTCATTTCAACTACACCATCACCCATAAAAGTTGGACTGGGTGGTCCCTGGGGTCCCTCCCAACCTGGCATTCTGGGATTCTGTAAGCATTTCTCTCAGTTACCTGAGGAATGAGCAGTTCAAGATCTGTGCGGCGGAACAGCAATTTTACAGGATTATTCTGCTCATACGTGGCAATTACTGAGGAAGAGCAAAGATGAGTTACAGCTGACCTAGATTTTTATTTAGGAGATGAGATTGCACTAATTTCTCCACTGCTTTGATGATTCTCAGGAAAGAATATATTAGAATAAATTACTCCCCTAACACAGAGGCCCCACTGGTGCCCGAGCTGCATGCAGATGAAGCTGGTTAGATGCTTGCCCTCTGGATTTCAGACATACACACAGAGCCGAGCTAGATGAGCCCTTCCCAAGCTATAGTTTGAATTCCTGCTGTAATTACCACTTCCAGATTTAGGGCAGGTGTTTATGACCCAAAATCGTTTTGCTTTTTATATCCCAGAGTTACAAAAATACAGACACCTACATCCACCTTTAGACAGCTGAATACGAGTGGGTAAAGTTCTCAGTGCACACCACTGCCTGTGTCTCTGCAAGCCCAAGGGCACCTAAGGTCACCAGGAGCTCAGTGAGACCTGTCGCCTTATTCAGTGCTTAACAGGGAATGCAGCCCCTCACTCCACACGACCAAGCTGGAAGACGACCACTTCCTCGGAAACGAGCAGTAATTGAGAACATCTGGGAGTTAGGAAATGAGGAATTTCTCTGAAGGAGAGAGAAAAGAACCAGCACCAAACTGCTTTCAAGAGAACCTCCTCCCACGGCCACTCGTATGCCAGAACAAAGGGGTTAAAAAGACTCCAGGACCTGTCGTCCTGACCCTGCTAGGGATCACTTTTCACACAAAATGGCACAAACAGGGTCAAGGGGAAACTCTCCACTTCCACAAGCACACAGCCTTTCATTTTCCAGAGCTGCCCACACCCTTCCCCCCAACCTCCATCAAGCTCAGCCAAAGTTTTCACCTGCCAAGGAGGTGACGGTGACACACCTTGCCTGAAGCCACCTTCTTAGAGGGAAGGACAGCCAGAGAACACCCAGCTGGCCTGGCTGTCATGGACCATCGCACTTAGTAGACAAGACAATGAGAAACACCCATCTGTGCCCCCAGCTCTTACCCCGTCGCAGGGACTGGCTAAGGCGCTGCTGGTCACCTGCTGCTCATAGACAGCCATGGTCTCGGCGGTGCTAGACTGGCTGAAAGGTTTGACAAAGAGGAAATCGCTCTGGTCGGACATGGGTGAGAAACAAGAGGTGTAATTCTGTGCCTGGGAGGTCAAGCCTGCTCCTCCCACATCCAGGTACTTGATGAAGCCACCTGGCTTCGTCTGCCCATGGAAATGGGAAGCAGGCTTACGGCCAGTTCCTCGGCAGCAACCCACAAAGGTCCAGCCAGCATCACCAGCTTTGAGGCACCGGGCAGCCATCAAAGCAAACATCACACAGGACACGAGGGAAATGGACACCAAGGAGATGATGAGGTAAAGCGTGAGATTGGTGTCCTTGGGAGAAGATTTGGGGAGGTCCAAGGACTTGGCAAAGTCCTGCATGCTGTTTTCCTCCGGAGAAATGACTATTACCACAGAGGCCGAGAGGGATGGTATTCCGTTGTCCCTCACTTCAACCACCAGCCTGTGGGGATCTTCTGTCTCCCTGAGAGCCTCTGCCACTCTGATCTCCCCAGAGCGGCGTTCCACTTGGAAAGGCAAAGCCTCAGCAGTCTCCTGCAGCTGGTAGGACAGCCAGGCATTATGGCCACTATCGGCATCAACAGCTACGACTTTGGTGACCAGATAGCCAGGTTCTGCCAAGGCTGGGATGGTTTGGTGGAAGGCAGAGCCCTTAGGGACAGTCGGGTAGACAATGGTGGGGGCATTGTCATTCTCGTCCAGGACAAACACATGGACCACAGTAGTGCTACTGAGTGCAGGAGATCCATCATCCTTCACCTCCACAGGCACCTGGAACACCTTGTCCTGCTCATAATCCAGAGCCCGCACAGTGTAGACGGTGCCGTTGTCCTGGTCTATCCGGAAGTAGGTTGAGATGGGTACATCCTGAACCCCACTGTCCAGGATGGAGTAAGACAGCTTGGCATTGCTGCCTTCATCAGGATCTGACGCTGACACTGAAAAAACAGAAGTTCCAGGCAGACCATTTTCCTGAACGTGAGCAGTGTCAAAAGGGTTGGAGAAATTGGGAGCATTGTCGTTCACGTCAGCGATTCGCAGGTAAAAGGTTTTTTGTGACACCCTCGGTGGGGACCCCGAATCCACAGCCCTCACGGTGATGTTGTAGCCGTTGGCCTTCTCCCGATCGAGGGGGCCACTGGTGACCAGCGAGAAGTGCTCTTTAAAAGATGACACCAGCTTGAATGGGAGCTCTTTGGCTATCTGCAGCCGGACCTGCCCGTTGTCACCAGAGTCGCTGTCCTTCACACCAATGAGGGCGATCACGGTGCCCGGGGTAGCATCCTCCTGCACCGGGCTGGACAGAGAGGTCAGCACAATCTCTGGGCTGTTATCGTTGATATCAATTAATTCCACTCGCAGGTGACAGTGTCCTTCCATGGCTGGGGATCCCTTGTCCCTGGCTCGAACTGCAATCTCGTAAGCATTGGATTCCTCGTAATCCAGAGGGGCTTTTGTTCTGATCTCCCCTGTCCGGGGATCTAAGGAGAAGAGCTTGGTGAATTTGCCAGGAGCATTATTGCTGATTTTGAAAGAATACTCCACGTCCCCGTTGGGACCTTCATCCAGGTCAGTAACATTCAACTTGGTCACCAGAGTGCCCACTGGCACATTTTCCTCCAGGTGGACCTTGGATACAGGTGGGTCACAGACAGGAGGATTGTCATTTGCATCCAGGATGTGGATGGTAACCCTGGCAGTGCCAGATCTCACCGGGTTGCCTCCATCCAGGGCTGTCAGCGTCAGGTGGTGAACAGCCACCTTCTCTCTGTCCAGTGCTTTCTCAAGTACAATCTCAGGCATTTTAACTCCATCTCCTCTCACGCTGATACTCAGGGCAAAATGCTTGCTAGGGCTGAGCTCGTAGGTGGAGATGGAGTTAGAGCCCATATCTGGGTCTTCTGCTACCTCCAAAGGTAGCCGAGTCCCAGGGTTGGCTACTTCAGTGATCTCCAAAGTCACCTCTGGCTTAGGGAACTGGGGTGCGTTGTCGTTCACATCGAGGACATCCACCTCAACACGATGGAGCTGGAGGGGATTCTCCATGACAAGCTGGAGGTGCAAAGAGCAGGTGGGGCTCTGCCCGCACAGTGCCTCCCGGTCCAGCCGGCTGTCGAGGAGCAGCACACCCACTGTCAGGTCCACCTGGAAGTGCTGCTGCCCACTCTCACTCACCAGGCGTAGGTTGCGGGTGGTCAAACTCCGCACATCCACCCCGAGGTCCTTGGCCAGGTCACCCACCGAAGAACCCGGCTCTCGGTCCTCGGGCACGGAATAGCGGAGCTGGGCACTGCTGGGAGCCAGCAGGCAGAAGGCTGTGAGCAGCAGCGGGAGCTGCCATGGCAAACTCCGTGACCCGAGCATCCCGTGCCCGCTGTGTGTGCGCGGAGCAGCGCGGAGCGGCGGCGGTTCCACGCAGCCTCCCCCGCCTCCCCGCCCCCGCTGCCGGCCCCGGCAGCCGCCGCCGTGCCGGAACCCCC
>VWYK01004335.1:14661-39196 GCA_013399775.1 Semnornis frantzii
CTCCTCCTTTTTCTCTCCCTGCTCCTCCTCCTCCTTTTCCTCTCCCTCCTCCTCCTCCCCCCGTCCCTTCTCCACTGCCTTCCCCAAAATACGCACGGCGTAGCTCCCACCCTACACCCCGCCCCGCCGCCGCCCTGTTCCCGCCATAACCCAACCTGCTGCACCGGGAGGGCACCCGGGGAACTCCCAGTAATGGGAACACATCCCTCACACCCACCCCTTTCTGCCCTGCCCGGCTGCTGGGAAGGGGGCACGGGCGCGGATCCCCCTCCCCAAAATCGGCTGCGGGGGTGCCGCCTCCCGAGCTGCTCCGGTGCCGAGCACCGGTGGCCACCGGTTCGGCGCGGTAGGGACGATACACACGGTCCCGAGCTCACCTCGCTGTAGTGGGTGCGATCCGGCGGGTGGGCACCGGCGGAGGGTTTGACGAACATGAATTCGCTGATATCCGAGACGGGCGAGAAGCAGGAGCGGTACCGCGGGGCGGGGGGTGCCGTGGCTGTCACCTGGACGCCCATCACCGTGTCCCCTTGCTTAGGCTCATAGTGCAAGTGCCCAAAGATGTGGCTGGGAGGGGGCTGAAGCGTGTTCACGCTCTCCACACAACAGCCCTGGTCGGCAGGCGCTGAGCCCCGCCGCAGGCACCGCATGCCCAGCACCGCCAGTCCCACCAGTGAGACTGTGGAGATGAGCACCAGGGACACAATCAGGTACAACGTAATCGTGGGTAAGCCCCCACCGTCAGTGGTCCCAGCCTCGGAGCCCTGCAAGGCCTCTGGGCCCTTCTCCTCCACCAGCACCACCAGAGTGACAGCTGTGGAGAGTGGAGGCTCCCCAGCATCCCGGACCACCACCAGTAGTTCGTGAGCAGAGGCATCAGTTTCCTGCAGGGCCCGTGTGATACGAATCTCCCCAGAGCGCAGGGCCACACTGAAAAGCCCTGGCTCTGTGGCTTCCACGACATGGTAGGAGAGCCAGGCATTGCGCCCCGAGTCCGCATCGATTGCCACCACCTTAGTGATGAGAGCAGAAGGGGTGATGGAGGGGGAGATTCGGAGCTGGGTAGCAGAGTCCTCCCCGGCCCTGGGGAAATGCACCTGCGGAGCATTGTCATTCTGGTCCACTATGAAAATGTGAACCAGCGTCCTGTTCCTCAGGGCTGGGAAGCCACCATCAGAGACCTCCACATGGAACTGGAGATAGGTGGTTTGTTCATAGTCAAAAGGAAGTTTGGCAGAGACCTGCCCACTTGTGGGATGTATGGAGAGGTAGCGAGTTGGATCCAGGCCTGGATCTGTCCCACCAGCTCGTAGGATGGAGTAGGAGAGGCGGGAATTCTGCTCCGAGTCAGGGTCAGCAGCAGAGACTGTAACCAGCACGCTGCCCACTGGGTTGTTTTCCGCCACCAGCACTTCATAGGATGCTTGCTCAAACTGGGGTGCATTGTCATTGACGTCTGCCAGGCTGATTGGCAGAATGGTGTGGCGGGAGAGTGGGGGACTGCCCAGGTCTGAGGCAGAGACGGTGACGTTGTAGTAGGCAACATGTTCCCGGTCCAATCGGGTGCTGGTTAGCAGCGAGTACTGGTGCTCGTAGTCCTTACGCAGCTGGAAGGGAAGGTCTGGAGACACATGGCACTGGACCTTGCCCTGCTCGCCAGAGTCCCTGTCTCTGACGTGTATCACGGCCACCACGGTGCCTGGTGGTGCATCCTCGCTCAAGGAGCTGGAGAAGGAGGTAAGAATGACCTCAGGTGCGTTGTCATTGACATCAGTGATTTCCACCACCACACTGCAGTGTTCCTCCATCGTGGGTGACCCCATGTCTTTGGCCTCCACTTCGATCTCGTACACTGTTGCCTCCTCAAAGTCCAGGTTGCCCTGGACACGAATCTCCCCAGTTTGCTCATCGATGGCAAAGATCTGGCGTAAGGCAGCTGAGTTGTGGCTGCTGAGGGCGTAGCGGATGTCTCCATTGGGCCCTTCATCCACATCGGTGGCATTTAACTTCACCACGAGGGTGCCCAGCGGTGAGTTCTCCACCAAGCGGGCACCATACGATGGTTTATCAAAGACTGGGTGGTTGTCATTGGCATCCAGGACCTGAATAGTGATTCGTATCTTGCTGGACTTGGGGGGAGAGCCCCCATCTTCAGCAGTCAGGATCAGGTAGTGGAAAGCCCTGAATTCCCGGTCCAGGGCCCTCTCCAGCACCAGCTCAGGGAACTTCCCCCCATCAGTGCGTGCCTTCACGTTGAGGTTGAAGTTCTCATTGGCACTCAGGTGATAGGTCTGCAAGGTGTTGGTGCCCACGTCGGGGTCCTGGGCGGGCTGGATGGGGAAGCGGGCACCCAAGGAGGCCAGCTCATAGATGCGCAAGGACACCTCTTCATTGGGGAACTCCGGGGGGTTGTCATTGATGTCCAGGATCTCCACCTCGATGCGGTAAAACTCCACTGGGTTCTCGATGGCAAGTTTCAGGTGGAGGAAGCAGCGAGGGTTCTGCCCACAGAGCTGCTCCCGGTCTATTCGCTCGCTGACCATTATAATGCCGGTGTTCACATTGACTGAGAAGTATTGGGAATCCGAATCAGACAGTACCTGCAGATTAGCTGCCGCCAGTTTCGCCACATCGGTGCCCAGGTCCTTCGCGATATTGCCCACGAAGGCTCCCCGAGTGAGCTCCTCCGGGATGCTGTACCGGATCTGAGCCGAGGAGCTGTGCAAGAACAAACAGAAGGAGACGACACGGGGCAGCCCCAGGGCCCGGCCCGCCTGCCCTGCCCTTGGCATCCTTGCCGGCTGGGCGGCCGGGGAGCGATGCCCTCCGCGCTCCGGGGGCCGCGCTCAGCGCTCGCCGCTCCCATTCATTGTTTGGGGCGGACGCGGTTCGGCGGGGAGGGGGCGGCGGGAGGACGCCGGGGCTCCGCGCACGACGCTACGCTATTGGCTCTCAGCCCTTAGCCTCTCCTCCAATCGCCGAGCTCCTTTCCCAGGACAGCAACACCGGCGCCAATCGCAACCCACGGGCTGTTGCCGCGCGGCGCGAACCTGCGCGCAGCTTCCCCGGCAGCGGCGGCGGCGGCTCCACGCCCCCCCGCACCCTCCCAGGACCCCCGTGGCAGGGTAGCAACAGCGGCCATGGGGGATGTTGGTGGCGGGGGGGGGAGGCGGCGGAGGGGGAGAGAGTCGGGATATGCGCCTGGAGAGTCCCCGCACTGGCACCGCTTACCCCCTGCCCTATGGCTCTCACCTGGCCGGGGTCCCGTAGCGTACCGGTAGCAGAAAAGAAAGGCCCGGTTTCCCTCGGTAGGGTGGCAGAGGGCGGGCAAGGCCGGAGGAAGGTGAAATCGCTCCGGTCGGAGCCTTGGGAGAAGCAGGTGCTGTAGCACTGGGACTGGGAGTCGGTGGGTCGTAAGGTAACCTCCATGTACTTGAGAGTGCCGTCGGAGCTGAGCTGCAGCTTGGGGCTGGAGTGCTTGAAGAAGTCCCGGGAAGGCGACTCGCTGAGCCAGCAGCAACAGTAGGGTGAGGGTGGGGCACGGCCTCTGCGACGGAGGCAGCGGGCGGCCAGGAGGGTGACAGTGGCCAGAGCCACGGTGCTGACGGCTGCCAGCGCAATGATCAGGTAGAGGGTCAGGTCCGGCTTCTCCTTGGCAGCAGCCAGAAAATCCCGAGGTTTGTAGCTCTCCTCCAGGGCTATCTCCTCCAGGGCCACAGTGATGGTGACAGTGGTGGAGAGTGGGGGATCACCATTGTCTGTCACCTGGACAACAAGCTGCTGCAGTGCCACGTCGGTGTCCTGGAGGGCACGCGCTGTCCGCACCTCCCCCGTGTACAGCGACATGTGGAATAAGGAGGGGTCGGTGGACTGAGGCAGCAGGTGGTATGAAAGCCAGGCATTGTGCCCAGCATCTGCATCCACTGCTGTCACCTTGGTGACCAGGTAGCCTGGTGGGGCAGAGAGTGGAACCCTCTGGGGTGCGGGGACATCGCTGTCACTGACAGGGTGCAGGATGGTGGGGGAGTGATCATTCTGGTCCAGCACAAAGATGTAGACAGTAACGTTGGCATGGAGCGGGGGGGACCCCGAGTCCCGCACAGCCACAGAGACCGGCAGAACCTGCAGCAGCTCAAAGTCAAAGGTGCGCTGTGCATAGAGGTTGCCATTGTCAGGGTTGATGTGAACAAAGGAAGAGGTGGGGGCGCCCTGCACTTGCCCACTGTCTATGGAGTAAACAAGCCGGGAATTAGGCCCGTCGTCAGGGTCCGAGGCAGAGACGGTGCACAGCAGGGAGCCAGGCGGGTTGTTCTCTGGAAGGAAGGCATCGTAGGAGGGCTGCGAGAAGCGTGGGGGGTTGTCATTCACATCAGATATATTGAGGAGCAGCGTAAGTGTTGAGGTGAGGGCAGGAGAGCCGCCATCCTGAGCGATCAGTGCCACCACATACTGTGAGGTAGACTCTCGGTCCAGGCTCTCCCTGGTGACCAGGGAGAAATGGTTCTGAAGAGACCTGATGGCAAAAGGCACGTTGGGGGAGATCTCCAAGCTCACAACCCCATTGGCCCCCGAGTCTCGGTCCCGTATGCTGAAGAGCCCCACGACAGTTTCTGGTGGAGTGTCTTCTGGCACTGGGTTCAGCAGGGAGGTCAGCAGCACCTCCGGCGGGTTGTCATTGGTGTCCACAACTTCCACCCGCAGCACACAGTGACCTTCCATCTCTGGGACCCCTCCATCATGGGCTCGCACATAGATCTCATAGAAAGGCGATTCCTCAAAATCCAGGGCTCCGCTCACCCGGACCTCACCACTGCGGGGATCGAGGGTGAAGAGCCTCCGGACCGAGTCGGAGGTGTGCACCCCGAAAGAGTACTGCACCTCCCCGTTGGGGCCCTCATCAGGGTCAGATGCATTGAGCTGGAGGAGCAGGGCCCCCATAGGAGTGTTTTCAGGGACTAGCACCTTGTACGTGGCACGGTCAAAGGTGGGAGCATTGTCATTGACATCCAGGACCAGAACCGTTATCTGCGCCGTGCCCGAGCGGGCTGGGCTCCCCCCGTCCACCGCCGTCAGCACCAGCTGCAGTTCTGGCTGCTCTTCCCGGTCCAGGGCACGTTCCAGCACCAGCTCCGGGAAGAGTTTGCCATCCTGCTGCTGCCTGACGTCCAGGGAGAAGTGAGAGTTGGGGCTCAGCCGGTAAGAGCCCACGGCATTGGTGCCCACATCGGGGTCCTGCGCGCTCTCCAGGGGGAAACGTGCACCCACCGTGGCAGACTCGGCGATGCGCAGGCTGCGGTGAGTGGTGGGGAAGCTCGGAGAGTTGTCGTTCAAGTCCAGGATCTCCACTTCCAGACGGAAGAGCTGCAGGGGGTTTTCTGTCACCACCTGCACTGACAGCACGCAGCTGGCAGCCGCTCCGCACAGCCGCTCCCGGTCCAGCTGCTGGCTGACCACCAGCGCTCCGCTGTCTAGGCGCACGGCGAAGTGACGCCGGCTGTCCTCTGAGCCCAGGCGCAACCTGCGACCCGGCAGCTCCTCCACCTTCAAGCCCAGGTCTTGGGCCACGTTCCCCACCACGGTTCCCACCTCCGACTCCTCAATCACTGAGTAGCGGATCTGCCCGGAGACCCAGCCCCAGCCGAAGAGTGCAAACAAACTCAGTACTTGCCATTTCCAGGCGGGTCGCTGGAGGCTGACTCTCTCCATGTCCGTGAGTGTCCGGCCCAGGACGCAGCAGGCGCTGAGAAGCTGGTGAAAAAAATCCCTGGGTCTCTCTTCCACGGCTTGGAAAACAGCTCCGGGGCTCCGGCAGGCTGCAGCTCCGGCTGTCAGCTCCGACCAGAGGGGGTGGGCTGGGGGAGGGGAACTGAATCACAGCCCCAGCGCGGAGGTGGAAAGGNCCCCCCGCCTCAGATCAGCGCCCAATTGGCCGAGAACTCCGTCCTCTCTCTGCCAGCAGTCGGTCCCCGGACGTGAGGGAAGTGGGGGATCTGAACTGGTATCAAGGCAGGGCTGCCACCCCCGGCCTCCCCTCCACCAGCCTGAGGCACTTGCTCCGACAGCTCGCTTCCCGTTCGCAGGGAAACTGCACGTCCTGGCAGCCTGGAAGCTTAGGTACAAGCTCTCCCTGTGCTCTCCCCCTTCCACAATGGTGGCTTCACATCGTGCCCACAGACAAAGGGCAGCTGTCATGAACTCGGGCCAAGAGACTTTTCATGCCTGATGAAAAGGTGCTTGTTAGAACCCTGAGGTGCCAGGGGCTCTTCTCCCACTCCTTTTCTCTCCCCCAGCTAATGCTGTAACTACTGCCCAGACCCTGGGGTTGCCTCTTTAAGTGAGGCATCACAGCCACCAATACTGCTGTCACACTCAGAAGAGCTCACACTAGGACAGGGCCCGTGGGTGTCAGAGACAGAAGGTAGGAAGGCAGAAATGAGTGAGCACATTTAAAGCTGGAACACAATTCCACTAGTACCACCATCAGACAGAACAGCTCACACCAGGACAAGGATGTCCATCCCTGTCAAGACCCATGGGTTTTCAGAGGCAGAAGGTGGGAAGGCAGAGATGGGTGAGCCATCCAAAGCTGGAATGCAATTGCTTCCCACACACACCTGGCTGGATGCCCCTTCCCCATACCGAGACAAGGAAGGTGACAACCTTCTATAAGGTCCTTTCCAACCCAAACTATTCTGTAATTCTATGATTCACAGTGTCCAAGGTATTGCAAACACACGGAGCCTGCTAGCAAGCCCACAGACCACCACCAAATCACAGCATCGGGGCAGGACATCGCTTTGGGAAGGAGGCCTGAGCCTCCCACCTGGCAGACACAAGTACAGAAGTTCTGTGGCAGACAAAGCTTTCCAGTCTCCCAGAAAGCAAAACCAGGGGCCTCAGCCTCCCCAGGGGGAAGAGTAGCTGGAATTTCCTCATCTCCCTGTCCCAGAGAATGGTGGCGAGCTGCAGGGTGTTAGCTTGTTTCACACCCCTGCAGAAGCCTGGTGCAATCATGCCCTGGAGTCCTGTTCTCAGCACACTCAAGGCCACCCTAACATCCCTTGGGTGAATGCAGACCCTGAATGGGTGGGGTCCACAGCAGTGTGGCAGGCAGGGGAACCAGCTCACACCTGGCACCCTGCCCATGCCCACCACCTGGGCATCAATGGAACCTGGAGGAACAAGTGGGGGGATGTGTGCACCCGCACTCAGCATGGTGGATGGTGACAGGGACACCATCCGTGGACAGATACAACAAAGATGTAGCTGTTAAGGCAAGCCCTCCCCCCTGCAGACCCTCCCTCTCGGTTCCAAAAGCCACGGGGTAAGACCACCCTGCTGCCAGTCAAGCAGAGACAGAGCAAGGAACCTCACGATTGGTGCAGAACTGTGCCTAGATCCCACCTACTGCTCCAGGGAAAGGTAGGAAGTATTCTTAAAGGACCACGGGTAGCAAAACTCTAGGTAAATGCATTTCCCAGCACCCGCAGACCAAAATTTGCTTGGATGTACTCAATTCCCCGAGGGCTTTCGACAGTGCCACCAGGACAAAGCTATTACAGCAGCCTTGGCTGTGGGATGTGGCCTGCCCTCATGCCAGGCAGGGCCTCACCTCTGGGTGACAGACATGACTGCTGTCAGCATAGGGTCCTGTGCAGCTGGGAATAGGTTTGGTGCTGCTGCAGTGCCTGTGAAGCTCATGGGGGGGAATCTGCTTAGTGCCCCGAGGTGACTGCTTCACAACAGCACTGGAGTAAGTGAGAGGTTTCACACGGTGGATCCTGCTGTTACTTACATCTGCAAAAGCCCAGAGTGGGGAGACAGGAAAAATATCTAGGATGGAAATGTCCCAGTTCCAGAGGGGCAAAGCTCACCCTGTAGAAAGACCCTGACCCAGACAACTCAGTGCGCTGAGGGATCATTGGAGATGCTGCAGGGTGGCATCCCTCATGGCAGGACATGACACCTGTCATGGATGGGACCAGCACCATTCCCAATGCATTATTTTTGGGGGCCTGGCAGTTACACTGCAGAGCAAAAAAGGTGTAAAGCTTTTGCAGGATTGACACAGTCCATGGCATTAGGCTGAGGAGTAGAGAGGAGCTATGGCCAGAGCCAAGGTTTGCTGCCTGCCCATTACCACCTTCTTCCATCCTCTGCCTCAAACCATTTACTGCCCCCACGCTGGGAGGCACCTTGCCAGGACCCTTCAGTAGAGGTGACATTCTTGTCTCCAGCTCTAGCTCAGCCCACACAATGCAGAGGAACACTTGCTCCCGCAGCTGCCTCCACCTGCCACAGCTTAGAAGTGCTGAGTCTGAGCAGCAGCGCGAGAGAGAGGAGGGAAGGAAAAAAAAAAAAAGCCATAAAATAATTCTGGGAGGTTTCTGCCTCTGCCTGTGATTTGGCCACAGCAAGCAGGCAGCACACGCAGCCTCACACCTATGCACAGCTTCCTCTGCACCTCATTTCCTCCTGCTCCGAAGAGCCTGCCCACATCCTCCTGGGAAGGGATACGCTACCGGCACCAACCACCTTGGAAGCCCATCAGATACACACACACACACACACCTCCTTCTTCCACTGGATCCACTACCCAGCCTCACCTCTGAGGATCAAAGCATCCTTATAAATTGAAAGCACTCAAATTAAGCTACATGATTCCCACCGGGGAGGACGCACAGAAGCTGCCTGCCATGCGCAGACGCCTTCCTGCCTGCAGTTTGTTCTATCAGGACATCAGACATTGCCTGGAGACAGCATCTTACAAACCATGCAAAGCTTGTGATAGGCTTCTTAAAACAACACCTGGGTGGAGGACACCCCATCCTGCTCAGAGACACAGGGCAGCTTGACGGAGCCCTGCAAGCAGTTGAGGTAATCTGCAATCCCACCCCCCTGCACACAGCCTGAAGAGAACATCACGACAAGAATTCCATGGAAACAAAACCGGAATTATCAGGAAACAAATATGAAACAAGGCACAGACAGGAAGGACTCTGTAACCACAGTCCATCTAGAGGAGAAACCAGCATCATCCTTCAGGTTTGCATGCTACACATGGGAAGTGACGCTTCAGTCCCCCGCTGGCATCTGGTGGCTCCCAGCCCTATTTTCACCATTACCTCCCCAGCCTACACCAGAACACGACGCAGAGAGGCTACGTTCTCCTCCTGGTGCCTGACTCCACAAGTGCTCCACTTGGCCATCTTCTTGCAAAGGGAAGGAAATAACCATTAGCAACAACCTTTCTGCCAAGGATTTGTAAGTGGTCGCAAGCTGACATCAGCATTTACTGCTTACTCATGCAAGGTGCACCCAAAACGGCAGCGGAAAGACGCTTGTTCATTATCCTGAGCAAACTGACTCATGTGATCCTGCTCACTACAGTGCAAATGTCAGCAACACCCAGGACAGCTCATTTGACTCTGAAGAAGACCTGGACAACCACTTCAGAGGCATGACATGAATGGATATTCCCCCCCAGCCCCCATCTGATACCGTATGCATATTGCACAGATGAACCATGACTCTGGCACTTGGACATGCCATGGAAGGAGTTACATTACCTCAGCAGGCGCAGGGAGCCGGCTGGCAGTGCCCACGATCTGGTGGTACAACCCTGGCTCACCATTCCTCATGGTGCTCTGGCGACTGCCCAAGGGGCTGGAAGTGAAGGGCTTTTTACACAGGAGATCACTCTGGCGTGAGTCCGTGGTAAGATAGACCTGGTGGTAGAAGTTGGGGGGTGTGAAGCCACCCCGCACAGCATCAATGTGGTGGAAGGGCCCCGGTGTCCTGTACATGGTGCTCCTGGAACTGTTGTACAGCTCCTTTGACTGCCTCCACTTGTAGCACTTGAAGATGCCCACTGACAACATGGTGATGAAGAAAGCTGCTGACACCAAAATCACAGCCAGGATGAGATAGAAAGTCACATGCCTCCTGGGATCATTGGCAGGTGCTACATCAGCGAGGTCAGTGAGCACCTCCTTGGCCATCTCAGCCACAGAGATAGAGACAGTGGCACTGGCAGACAGCACAGGCTCCCCATGGTCTTTCAGCAGGATGACTAGTGTGTGCTGGGAAGCATCATCCTCACGGAGCTGGCGGGCTGTGAAGATCTCTCCGCTGTGCAGGCCAACTGAGAAGAGGCTGGGGTCAGTGGCCTGCGACAGGGTATAGGAGATCCAGGCATTGTACCCTGCATCCGCATCCACCGCCACCACCTTGGTGACCATGTGCCCAGCAGGAGTGCCTGGTGGCACCACATCGGTATAGGTGTCGGTGGTGTTGGGCTGAGGGTACAGCACAGTTGGGGGATTGTCATTGACATCAGTGACAAACACACTGACCGAGACATTAGTAGCCAGAGGTGGAGAGCCACCATCCTGGACCTGCACCATCATGCTGAACTCCACCTGGTCCTCATGGTCCAAGGAGGTGAGCAGGTAGAGGGTGCCGTTCTCCCGGTTGATGGAGAAGAGGTGGCCCATGGTGGGGTCACCTTGAAAGAGGGTATAGGAGAGGTGGGCATTGCGCCCAAGGTCCGGGTCTGTGGCGCTCACGTTAAGGATGGGGATGCCAGGCATGTTGTTCTCCAGCACGTATACGTCATAGGAGTCCTGGGAAGCCTTGGGAGCATTGTCGTTGACATCTGACACCTGCACCAGGATGGTTTTTACTGCAGACAAGGGTGGCGAGCCCGAGTCCTTGGCTGTGATAGTGATGTTGTACTCTGATGCCTTTTCCCGGTCCAGAGCTGCTTTTGTTTTCAACGTGTAGTAATTTTTGAGGGATGAGCTGAGCAGGAATGGGATCTCAGAGGGAATGAAGCAGTTCACCAGGCCATTGTCATGGGAGTCCAAGTCCGTTACACTCAGCAGAGCTACGACTGTCCCTGGGGCTGCATCTTCAGGCACAGGACTGTACACAGAAGTCACTGTCACCTCTGGAGTGTTGTCGTTCACATCCACAACTTCCACCAGGACTTTGCAATGAGCCACGCCGGGAACGGCACCCTTGTCTTTAGCCTGTAAGTAAATCTCATATAGCTTTGTTTCCTCATAGTCCAGCTGTCCTTTGACCCTCAGCTCCCCCGTGGCCGAGTCCAGAGCAAACAGTTCTCGTACCTTGGCGGGTGTGTGGCTGCTGAAGGAGTAGACAACTTCTCCACTGGGACCATCATCCAGATCATATGCGCTGATCTTGGCGACCAGAGTCCCGCTGGGTGTATTCTCCCTTATGTTTGCCTTGTAGGTGGACTGGTTGAAGACTGGGGCATTATCATTGGCGTCCACAACGTCGATGTGGATCTGCACGTGGGTCGATCGTGGTGGGCTGCCTCCATCCAGCGCGGTCAACACCAGGTGCAGTTCCCTTTGCTCCTCCCTGTCCAGTTCTTTCTCTAGCACCAATTCTGCATATTTGCTGCCATCCACCCTTGTCTGCACGTCCAGCGCGAAGTGTGGGTTGGCGCTGAGCTGGTAGGTCTGCAAAGAGTTAACTCCCACATCGGGGTCTTGCGCGCTCTCTAGTGGGAAGCGCGCTCCGGCCGCCACAGACTCGCTGATCTCCAGCCTCGCCTGGCTGCTGGGGAAAACTGGGTCGTTGTCGTTGATGTCTTGGATCTCCACGGTGCCGCTGTACAACTCCAGCGGATTTTCCATCAAGATCTCAAAGCTGAGGACGCAGGGAGAGAGAGCACCGCAGAGCTCCTCACGGTCTATTCTCTCGTTCACCAGCAGCGCCCCGCTCGTCAGATCCACCCCGAAGTACTTCTTGTTGCCGCCGGACACTACCCGCAAACGGCGGTCCGGCAGCCTCCCGAGGTCCAGCGCCAGGTCTGCTACCACGTTCCCCACCGCCGAGCCTTTCCGCGCCTCCTCGGGGATCGCATAGCGAATGGCCGCGGAAACCCAGTTGGAAAGGCCGAACAAAAGCAAGAGGCTCAGTACCTGCCCCGTCGTCACCCCGCGTCTCCTCACAGCAACGTCGGTCATCGCACAGGACGGTCGCTCTCTCCGCTTTGTGCCNCGGGAAGCGGCGTCCGACGGGCAGACGGGCGGGCATTGCCGTGCAGGCTCCGCCGTGACTCACTCCCTCCCACCCTCTTTCTCTTCCTCCCCCCTCTTTCTCTTCCTCCCTCCCTCCCAGGCTCTCTCTGAGACCTTCTGCGCCTCATCCCGGCTCCGAACGGGGCCGGGCAGCCAGATCCCCCCCGCTCCATCATTGGCCGACAGCGGCACACAGAGTTCCGGCCAATAACTGCACGGAGCGTCCGCAGGGTTACCGGACTCCCTCCGCGGGGCCAGCTGCCCGGCGAGCCCCGCCAAGAGGGAGAGCGGCGTCCCCCAGCCCCACGGCAGACAACCGGGCTGGAAGAAGCGGCGAAGATCAGGCACCGACCAAGATCGTCTGTGAGGGAGGGCTGGAAGGTCTGAGAGTTGGTGGAGAGGATGACGCCAAAAGGGGCGATATGGAAATGAAAAGGGTGGGGAGTATCCCCTGGGGTTAAATCGCTGGAAAGAGGCAGACAGGGCAATAAGGGAAGTGGAGATAATCAGGAGCAAGTAGGAAGCCGGAGTGAGCCATCCCTAGAAAAATCAAAACAAAAAAACAAATAGGTCCTGGTGTCCCTCGGGACCTTCGGGATGCCGGTCCTCCTACTCGAGTGCTTAAACACCCCTACAGCGTCGCATCGTGTTGCCACCAAAGCAGCAACTCCGGAAAAACGACACGGATTTTGGTGCTGCCCAGTTTGGAGCAGCTCCCCTGGCCGCAGCTCCCGCTACAGGGTTCCCAGGAGCATCGCCCCTCCTGCTCCCCACCGCCACCACTGCCCTAGCAGACAATTTTACATCCCGCCCCAAATCGCAGACACTGCGGTTTACTCTCAGTTTGACGCCCCGGGATCGGTTTCCATCAGGCGTAAGGAAATCACGGTCTGCACCGTGCCGGTTCACCAGCAGAGGGAGTGGTTCCCGTTCCCGTGCAGCCCCGCGGGGCCCGGCACCGCTCAGATCACGGCACTGGCAACGCCTGGGCGAGAACCAGTCACTTCCTGCTCTGCCTGCCTGCTTGTTGCTAACAACAATTCGTCGGGTTTTCCCGACTTTTCGAGCCGCCCCACGGACAAAATTACCTCAGTTTTGGCCTTGCTTCTCTGTCACCCCCGCAGCTGCCAGGGTGTGATGGGAAAGGGCCAAGGGAGCTTGATTAGGCAGCGACAGGAGCACTATCAAAACACAAACAAACGCAGCGTCCAGGTGGTGCTCAGTGACAAGAGTTTAGTGGTGACTTAGCAGTGCCGGGTTAAAGGTTGGACTCAAGACCCCATCTGGAGTCCTGGGTACAGTTCTGGAGCCCTAAACAAAAGAAGGACATGGAAGTGTTAGAGCAGGTCCAGAGGAGGCCACAAAGATGATGAGAGGGCTGCAGCAGCTCTGCTCTGAGGACAGGCTGAGAGAGTTGGGGCTCTGCAGCCTGGAGAAGAGAAGGCTTCCAGGAGACCTTAGAGCAGCCTTCCAGTATCTGAAGGGGGATACAGGAAGGCTGGGGAGAGATTATTTACAAAGTCTGGGAATGCCAGGACAAGGGGCAATGGGTTTGAAGTGGCAGAGGGGAGTTTGAAACTGGATGTTAGGAGGAAATCCTTTCCAGTGAGAGTGGTGAGCCACTGGCACAGGTTGCCCAGGGAGGTTGTGGAGCACAGAATCACAGAATGTGTTGGATGAGGCCTTGAATGACCTGTACCAGTGGGAGGCGTCCCTGCCTATGGCAGGGGGTTGGAACTGGATAATCTTTGAGGGCCCTTCCAACCTTACCATTCTATGATTCTATGATCTTAAGAGTCTTTTCCAGCCTAGGCTATTCTGTAAGTCTCTGATTCCAGCAGCCAAAGCCGAGCCTCATAAAAAAGAGTTAGTCTGGGAAAGGAACCCAACTAGAAATCACTTCTCATGGAGAAGCACGAGCAGGCTCTCCATGCCCTGCAGGGCTCCCTCAGGAATGTTTCCGGTTGTCGATTACCTCTCTGCTTGTCGTGGCTGAGTGTGTTGTGGAAGGGCTGAAAAGCATCTGCACCAACGTGGGGGACATGATATGAGCTATCAAGAAAAGGAACTCAGCTGTGGCTATGTGACCTCGTCCCGTAGTCCTGTTAACTGCTGTGAGCACTCAGAGGCTACCCAGACACACAGCATTCCTGCGCTTGTATGAAAAGCCAATGATATCAAACACACACAGAGCCTTTCCTCTCTGCATGCTCAGCTGTTTCCTTTCCTACTGATTAATCACTGCTAAGATAAACCTTATCGGTGCTGTTTACTGTTCTTATCACCAGCCTGCAGATAAAAGTATAACGTTTCACACCGATAAAATCCAATGTTTAAGTCATATAACCTTGGATTTTACTTGGCTTGGAGCAATACAAAGACCAAGAAGGGAAATGAGGCATTTTGCCCACCGCAGCTGCACTCAAGCACACATTATCTGTCTGATATGAAGCTCCTGTAGCAGACCAGGTCTGCAGGCTCACAGCGCTGAGAGCAGATTCGTTTACTCACAAGCCCTCATACACCCAACTCCCAATGACCTTTCTCTCTTATATGTTTAATAAAAAAAGAAAATCCGCAGCTCTCTTTGAGACAACAACCTTCAATCATTTCTTTTCTCTGAAATAAACTCTGAATTTCTGGTTTCCCCCCCCNCTCTTAACATGAATATAGCAGTCTAAGGAGTTTCTCTTCACATACAAACCATATTCAGGTTTCTCTTGCCCACTTAGTGACAGTAGGAAATCCAAGCAGCAGAGAGTATACTTCAGTGAAAACATCTCGGGAAAGGTGTGGATGGAAGGCAGAAATATAGCAGATGAATATGTTCAATCTGGAGAAATTGCAAATCCCTCAGTTCATTGGGAAGCCCCAGTATTGAATGTGACACTTCAGAGCTCCTGAAAACCTTATTTGGAGGGGAAGGAGTGAAAATGTGCGACAGGTAAAGAGAAAGATTCCATTCCTCTGCACCAGGAATTACTTCAGGGGAGGGTTCAAGAAAAATCCCAGCCAAAACCCCTCCAAAGGAGCCAGGAGAAGCAATGCCCTCAAATTTCTGCTTGGCTACAGTGAGGGACCTGCTCCCCAGATGGAGTGGAAATATATGGGTGTATGTATCATCTTCCTCTTGAGTGATTCAAAGTCCAAAAAGAATGAAGTAGAAGGGAAAAGAGAACTACAGAGTTGTTGCCCTCACTGGGGAAACTGGGATAGATCACATTATCACAGGGAAGCACTCAATCTGGCAGAGACAGTAAATGAAATAGCAGACCAAACTTTCTGAGACCCCATCTGGAGTACTGTGTACAGTTCTGGAGCACCCAGCACAAGATGGACATCAAACTGTTGGAGTGAGTCCAGAAGAGGGCCACGAAGATGATCAGAGGGCTGGGGCACCTCTTCTATGGCTTCTTCTATGGACAGGCTATGGAGTTGGGGCTCTTCAGCCTGGAGAAGAAAAGGCTTCAAGGAGACCTTGTAGTAGCCTTCCAGTATCTGAAGGGGCCTACAGGAGGGCTGGGGAGGGACTATTTACAAGGTCCCTTCCAACCTAAATCTTTCTATGATTCTATGACACTTTTGCCCTTTCTCCGTCCCATGTCCACCCACCACCCCACCTTAGTGCAAGTCACACCTGAAGTAGGACAGCCATCAGTGCTGACTGTGAGATAACAGTCCAGCTTACCATGGGGCAAGAATGCAGGTTTAGTGGACGTCAAGAGGACTCAGACGCTGACAACCAAGACATGTTTATATTGCCTTTGGGAATGGAGATCAATGGAGCAGGGCTGCCAGGTGGCTGAAGCAGGAAGTGAAGATGAAACAGTCCTGTTTGTGCTAAAACAAGTGAAGCAGGGGTAAAACAATAAAAAGATGCAGCTTCAAGACTCATTTTGAGTGTCTTTGCCTGCTTAACTACAAATGGAAGATCAAAGTTGACCCCCCTCAGTATGATAACAAGCACAATGAGGACAAGCTGAACAGTTTAAGTTACTCAATTCTCCACCCAAATCAGGGTACAAGTCATAGAATGGTAAGGTTGGAAGGGACCTCAAAGATCATCTAGTTCCAACCCCCTGCCATAGGCAAGGACACCTCCCACTAGTACAGGTCACTCAAGGCCTCATCCAACCTGGCCTTGAACATCTCCAGGGAGGGAGCAGCCACAACCTTCCTGGGCAACCTGTGCCAGTGCCTCACCACCCTCACTGGAAATAACTTCCTCCTAAAAAAGTCACCTAGAAGGCAGGAACCTCTGGGGTTAGCCAACATAGGAACATCTCTCTAGGGAAGAAAGACTATGGATTTAGCAGAGATGAGGACATGAGATGAGCTGTGTTCCTTTTCCTCCACCCATAACAGGGACACCTTCTTGATAAGAAATGCACCTTCAATATACAGCTGATCTCTTGCTTCATTTCTATTAGATATTAGCGCTATTGAGAAGATTTGCATCTCCAACCATGTTGGATGTTCCTCAGGATTTACTCACTCGAGATCAATCACTTGCAGTTAGTGCATTTATCACTGGCAACATCGAATCCGCTGCATCTGTGGTTAAACAAATTAAATTTATCTATTACTTTAACTTTCTGAACCTGTGTGAGTGAAAGACCTTCTTTAGCAGCACTGAAAATGTTGATTTCATTCAGTTTCCTTAATGAGACCCAAGTGCTGGGCTCTAAGATAAGTGACAGTGAAAAATCTGTCCTCAGGATGGACATGGAAAACTGCAGCAGTAATCTAAGTGTGCACGAAGTGTCACTGCTCAAGGGACAACTGACAATTCACAAATGAGACTGAGCAGTCAAAAGGGAGAGATAAGATATCATACACACATCCCAGCACACACCCATGCCCCTGAGCTGTTGAAGAGAACACAAGGAGGCCAAACTGAGCTTTGTCACTCACAGCACTGACAGCAGAACAGGGAAAGGAGAAGATTTACATAAATCTGTAGACAGAGATCCCTCTGTGACTAACCTGTCCTGAACTCCCAGGGCTGGGAGGGTCCTTCTCGGACTGAGTGCCTGAACCAGGCTCTCCAGCAAGGAGACAGTCAGACTGCATCGCTGACCCTGGTCTTAGAAATGTGAAGTCCTTCTGGCCCGACTCAGAGGCTAAATGCACTTCGTAGGAGTAGGGCAAGGGCAGCGTGTTACTGCAGTAGTTGTAGGCTGCTTTCGAGCTCAGACTGGAGTACATCTCCTTCTCAGAGGTTATGAAAATGGGAGGAGTCTGCGAACGTCGGCGTTTAAAGCACAAGGTCAGAATGACTGTGAAAACGAATAACACAGTCACCACCGCGAGAGCCACGACGAGAATGACGTTTAGATTAGAAGTCAGCTCGGACACAGCGTCTCTCTCACTCAGCTCTGGCAGCGCCTCCTGCAAGCTCTCGGCCAGCACCACGTGCAGCGTGGCCGTGGCCGACAGCGCCGGCTGCCCGTGGTCCTTCACCAGGGCCACCAGGCGCTGCTTGGCCGCGTCGCGCTCCGACACGGCCCGCGCCGTGCGCACCTCGCCGCTGTGCAGCCCCAGGCGGAAGAGCGCCGGCTCCGGCGCCTGCAGCAGCTCGTACGACAGCCACGCGTTGCGCCCCGCGTCCGCGTCCACCGCCACCACCTTGGCCACCAGGTAGCCGACCTCTGCCGAGCGCGGCACCACCTCGAAGGGCGGCGTTTCGCCTCCTGCCTCTGCTGCCGTCGGCCACAGCACCCGCGGCGCGTTGTCGTTGCGGTCCAGCACGAAGATGCGCACCGTGGCCGTGGAGCTGCGCGATGGAACCCCGCCGTCCTGAGCCCTTATCGCCACCGCAAACTCGCGGCACTGCTCGTAGTCGAAGGAGCGCTGCGCATACAGGGCGCCGCTCCGCGACTCCACCGACACAGGCGGCGGTGCTGTGCCTGCGCTGCCGCCCTCCAGCCAGTAGCTCACGCGCCCGTTGGCGCCCGCGTCTGCGTCCCGTGCCAGCACGCGCAGCACCGGCGCTGCCGCCGCGTTGTTCTCGGCCACGTAGGCGCTGTAGACCTCCTCCTCGAACACCGGCGCGTTGTCGTTCACGTCCGACACCTCCAGCACCAGCTCAGCGCTGCTCGACAGCGCCGGGCTGCCCCGGTCCCTGGCCACCAGCGTCACGCGGTGCTCGGCTGCCTGCTCCCGGTCCAGCGCGCTCGCCGTAACCACCTTGTAGGAGCCTCCTGAGGACGCCACCAGCGACAGCGGAGCCTCTCCCGCCAGCTCGCACCGCA
The DNA here is from genome assembly GCA_013399775.1 of Semnornis frantzii. NCBI lineage: Eukaryota > Metazoa > Chordata > Aves > Piciformes > Ramphastidae > Semnornis > Semnornis frantzii. Next base: position 32,972 of record VWYK01004335.1, read on the forward strand.
CCTGACCATTCTCCCCGGAGTCCAGATCATTCACGTTCACCAGGGCCACCATAGTGCCGACAGGAGCGTCCTCAGGCACCGGGCTCGACACCGAAAGCATGGTGATCTCGGGCGCGTTATCGTTCACGTCCAGCACCTCCACTTCCACTTCACAGTGTGCCACCAGACCGCCCCCATCCCTTGCCTCTACCAGCAGCGCGTAGCTTCGCGTCTCCTCATAGTCCAGCGCTTGCTGCAGTGTTACTGTCCCGTTCTCCGAGTTCACCACGAACTTCTGAAGTACCTTGACTGGCATTTTCCCGAAGCCGTACGTGATGTGGGCGTTGATGCCTGCATCAGCGTCGGTGGCCGAGACGTTTAGCACCACCGAGCCCGCCGGTGCATCCTCGCGCAGGCTCACTCGGTACCGGTCATGGGCGAACACGGGAGGGTTGTCATTGACGTCAGTGACGTTGATGTAGAGCTGGGCGGTGCTGCTGCGGGGCGGATCACCGCCGTCCAGCGCAGTCAGCACCAGACGGAGACTCTGCTCGCTCTCCCGGTCCAGCGCTCGGCGCAGCACCAGCTCCGCGAACTTGCTGCCGTCCTGCTTCTCCTTCACTTCCACCGCGAAGTACCTGTTTGCTTCCAATTCGTATCCCTGCAGGGAGTTTCTGCCCACGTCTGCGTCTTCCGCGGCTCCCACGGCAAAACGAGCGCCAGGAGGTGTGGATTCAATAATGTCGAAGTGGATGCTGTCTTTAGGAAACTGCGGCGCGTTGTCGTTGACGTCCTGGATGGCCACTTCCACATGGAAAACGTTGAGTGGGTTGTGCACCAGCGCCTCGAAGCTGACAGAGCAGGTCGGTGCCTCGCCGCACATCTCCTCCCGGTCCAGCCTCTCACTTACGTACAGCTCTCCGCTCTCCTCGCTCACGGTGAAGTATTGCAGCTGCCATTTAGCGGCAGACGCCACCCGCAGCTTGCGTGCCGGCAGCTCGGCTGGGGTCAGCCCCAGGTCCCGCGCCAGCGGCCCCACCAGCGAACCTCTGCTCAGCTCCTCGGGGATGGTGTAGCGGATCGGCTTTGGCGCTGCCCGACAGCACAAGCCTAGCAGCACAGCGGGCAGCAGCAGCACTCGCCCGGCAGATCGGAACGGCCTCGGTCTCTGCCTGCCTGCCATTGTTTGCAGCGGTTGCCGAGCTCTCCTTTCTCTTGCCGCTCTCCTGCCTTTCAGCGGCTCTCGACACCGAGGGTCCGCCGGAGGGCAGGGATCTCTTCGTCGTCTCTGACGCCGCTGAACCCTGTGCTGCGCCGCCTTTCGCCTCTGCTGCCTCTCCGGCCAACGCCAACCGAGCGAGGAGACTGACGGGGCCGAGCGCTGCTGCGGCTTCAGCCTTGGCTCCAGAGCCGCTCCGCGGCGGGCAACAGCGGCGCCCGGAGGCGCCGCGACACCACCGCAGCCGCCCGACGCTCTCCACACTCCGAGCCGCACCGTAAGCAGCGGCCGGGAGTCGGCGCCATTGGCCACGGAAACGCAGGATTCAACAGTCAGCTTGGGGAGGTTTCCCGTCGCAGCGGAAAGGTGAGTCGGACAACTCTGTTCCGAACTGGAAGTGAGCAGTTCGGCTTCAGAACCTGCTACCGAGCGATGGGGGAGAGCGCAGACTTCGTGCAGCCCAGCTCAGGTGAGTACAGGTAAGTACAGCTGGGTTCCTGTACAGCTAACATCTGACACGTTGCAACAACTTCTGATATTGCTGCAGGCTGTCTTTCCCCAGCTCTTTTGTTTCATTTCTGCGAGCTCTGAGAAGCAAGAGCTACAAAATACTCCAGAGGAGAGTTGTTGTAGAAAGGATGCATCAGACCCGCGATTTTCTTTGAGGCGTTTTGTGTTTGCATCTCTTATATTTTATAATCCTCTCAGAGAGGCTTATAACCTTTACAGGGCCAGGATCACCACACGCCACTTTTGGAGACATTTAAGCCATAAAACTCTTCAGAGTTTTACAATTCACAACGACTTCTGTAGTTTCGTGCCCTGGAACAAGGACAGCAAATGGGCTAAACACTTATTCGCTATTCCTTCTTTCCGTGAACGGGGTAAGTAGATCTAAGAACATGGACGGGCAGGAAAGGAAAAACCAAAAACAAAGGTACCATTGTGCCCAGAACACTTAATTTACCAGCGTACTCTTCCCAGAATAATAACGAGGAGTGGTGTACTCCTCCTCGGTGATGTCCGAGCTGTTTGCAACACTTCAGCTGCCTTTCTCAGGACAGACAAAGTCTCACAGAAAGAAAAGAGAAGGGGGGAGAAAAAGAAGTCGCAAGAAGGAAGATCAGAAGGGCAAAGCTAGAGAAGCCACGGCACAAACACAGCCGACATGTGGTCTCTATACAGGACACTCCAGGCGTGGGGTAGTCTGAGAATAGAAAGGGTAAAACATTCCTGATTGAAACGTCTGTGAAAAGGTGCTTTGACCCTCCTCAGTGCCTGTTGGTACGACACCACCACCTCTCCAACAACCGTCAAAGAAAAACAGGGAAGGCAAGACTCTGCAAAGAAGAGCGTGGATAAAGCAGGTCATACTATGACCAGCTGAATAATTTCATGTGCTACACAGACCACGGGTTTGGAAACTACAGGTACAGCACATTTTCCTGACAATCCTGTCCCTCTAAACGAGAGATGACAACTGTGCTCATTCAGAGCCCTAGTGATAACTCTTGGCACACCCTCCGAAGATACTATAACTCAGACTACAGGATTCACTTTCCCTCCTCGAGCTGCTGTAGCAGTAGCAAACGCCTGCATGAGAACAGACTTTGTCAAGTAGATCACAAACCATTCCCGATGAAAATATGTGTGAAACTGTGAATGTCTAATGCTACAATTAACTCTGCTGAGCAACAAATGGTCCTTATAGCGACATTAGGACACATCGCTACACCTCTGCTATCTCTAACTCCACTTCTCTGTAAAGCAGGTGAAGTAAACAGTAAAGCAGGTGAGAAGTGCCTGTAGGACAGTTAACGACCCTTAGGAGATCAACTCTCATTTGGCAGAGTGAAGTACTTCTCATGCACGACAAGATCGTCCTCCCAAAATTATTCCAGGGGTATTAAGACTCTGTGTTCACCACCTGGTAAGGAGCACAGAAGGAGAAAACAGCTTTTATATCCGTTAAAGCTATTAAGATTGATGCCACTCTGTTCCTCAAAGGTTGTTTGCATCCATCAAAACACTTCGTAGGTAAAGATCAAACTGCTATAAAAGGGATAATGATGCGGACCGGGCTGGACGGAGACACAAAAAACACCAATTCATGATTCGTAATGCATAAAAAGTCATAATTCATAACAATTAATTCACAGCAAGGGCATCGTTACATTTCTTGTTACATTTCCTGTCTGGAAGGCACCTCGGCAGAAAGACGAGATGAGACACGCTCCTTTCTAGCACCTTCACTCATACTTCAAACGCAAAAGAAATGCCTTACAAAATCTGTAAGCATAAAGTTCAGTTTGGAAGCATCAAGACTTTTAACTGCATCTTTGGAAGAGCACAGTGGTCTAAGGTGACCATCCAGTCATGCACAAGTATTTTACAATTTAACACTTCAAAAGAAGTAATTTACTTTCCACCATCCGCAGCAGCTGGGGTTTGAGCCAGCCAAGCAAATTCTCACAAGCAATAAGGAATTTGCAGGAACGCCTGAGTACTATCCGCGTTGAGGAAGAAATGTCTCCAATGTAGAAAATGCACACTGCGTTCCGGTACACAAAGGGGACATTACTGTCACTAATGGCAGACCAACATGATGTTTGAAGAAATTTCACACGAGACAGGTACAAGACCCCCTCAAAAGCCACGTTCAGTCCAAACAGTGGCTGATGTCAACCGTTAACGACTGTTAAATGAGAAAGATTTGCACCCAGGGAAGAGCGATAACCGAGGAAAGCAAATATGGACTTGCGAAAAACGTCTCAGCCGACTGCTCAGTGTCTGGTGAGGAACGGGGGGAGGGGGGAATCTAACGAGCAGCGCTGTTGAGAACACAACAAACTCTGCTTTCAAGGATAACAAGTAATAAAAACCAGAAGATCAAGAGCTGACACATATGCTGTATGCAGGGAATGACACAAACCCAGCGATCTCGTCCTACCAAAGAAGGAAAGAAACGTCTCAAACGAGTAGCACTGCTGAGAAGACACAGTTCCTGCTTTCAGCGACAATAAAAACCGAGCAATTTAAGACCAACCATTAACCCATCACGAGAAGTTACACACAGGTCCATAAAAGCTCTGTTTAAAGTCAACCTCATCATGATGTCTGATCCTGCTCATAACACAAACTTTCATAGGTTAATAATGCAACAAATCTCTTAGGAAAACTCATTTTTCTTTCCAGCTGTAAACGTGGAAAGACAATCAGACAGATGTGATCATCCACACAGAAACTAAGGTTCAGGTCTCATCAGAAACTAAGATTCACGTCATGACAATGAACAGTGCAGTAAATTAACACCTGCAGAAGAGAAGGGAGCAGGCTAGACCCTTCTAGAACACAGTACTTAATGCAGGTCCATCATTAAGGTAGGTAACCAATATATAGTTTGCTCTCATCGAAGCTCCCATTATGGTATTTGTCTTAAGCTCTTCCTTAAGAATTTATGACAGCTTGCAAACACAGAGGAATAAATCTAACAGGGATTCTAAGAGATCTGGGATAACATACTGTCTAGCTAAATAAATAAATGAAATAATTAATATCTGGGAAGATGGGACTCCTAGTGCAAGATATTACAGCTGAGGCACAGAACGGGGAAATGAACAACACATTATCTTAAGCCTTCCAACAGCTCCTCAGGCCTAACTCCCAGAACATACATCTCCAAGCCCTCAAAACTTGCAGGGTGTTATTTGACCCTCAGAAATTTTAAGCACATGACATCAAAGAGCCTTTAGGCCAGATCATTTCTCTCCAGTGTACGCCACCATCACACCACCACCGTCAGACAGATATCTTTGCGTCTATGGACTGAGAAGGAAGAATCATTTCTGTGCTCACAAGTCTTCTGAGGAGAAAGGATTCTGAAAATAAATCTGGAGCTGTCCTCCAGAAGAAGACTGGCTGAGTGAACAGCTGCACACGTGGTCAAACTTCATGTTGTTATTTCTCACCCAAAAACTTCATTGACCTCCTCCCTAACTTGTATTATTGTAGCCATAATATAAACCCAAGGCAAATCCTGCTCCATTTTAAACAAGTCAACACCACATGACAAGGAATCAGCAAAACATATCTCATGCTTCTTCCAGCAGCCTCTCACATGCAGCCACTCACAACATCTGTCAAATAGTCACAGTGCTCACTATTCACTTTCATGCTCTTGACAGGCAGATGGATATTGTCAAGGGACCAGCTATTGCCCAGCCCATTCCTCTGTCAATGCACAGATACCAAGGCCTGGGCACTCATCACGTTATTATGGGAAAATGAATGAGAACTGTAGCACCAATAAAGACTTGCTTATATATAGTGGGACAATAACACTTTGATTTGAGACAATCTCATCCCACCCTGGCACACATCCTGTCAAGAAGATGTCTGACCCTGCTCGTAATGCAAACTTAACACTGGATGATAATGCAACAAACGCTTCCCTTCAAAGGAGCTCAAACTGAGAAGGAAACTGGGACTACATGAATTGGGATATAATGAGAACCTGGCAAAGGATAAAAGCACAGCACCCAGCTCTAAAAAAAATTTCAAGCAAAGACAGTCTGCCACTTCTGCTATCCACACCAAGTCACATGCTAAACAACCACTCCACAATCAACTGCCAACAGCAGCAACTGCGAACAGCCAGTATGGGTGGAGAAAAGTAGAAACCACGAGCAGGTAAGTTACACATGGATGCTTGAATGCTCCATTCAAAGACAATATCATCTGTCCAGATGATGTCTGACCCTATCCATAATACAAACATCCACCGACTAAATAACACATTGCTTCAGAAGAGCTCAGACAGACAGAAGAGCCGGTACTACTCAAGTCAGGGGATGCAATAAGAAATGACCTGGAGCAGATGAAAACAAAAAGGCAAGTTCTAACCAAATTCCTCACACTGTTCTTGCATCTCACATAAAGTCACGGTGAGCCAACATCCCACGGTAACCTGCAATAAGATCTGGCAGCAGCCAAAGAGAAGCTGAAGGAAACTTTTCATTCCCTGTCAG